>JBCFYV010001668.1:0-47221 GCA_039000515.1 Timema cristinae
AAATTGCATCAGTTGATGGTGTTACTAATATTGAAATCACCAAAGACATGGTTATCTCAGTTACTGGTGCATGACAAAAGTGGCAAAGTTATTTTGGAGGCGAATGAAGAGGGAAAGAAACTGCACAAAAGAATTCAAAAACAGGAAATCTAACATTTTTGTCGAAGTCTAACAGTTTCAGAAGAACAGCAAGAGAAAAAACTGCTGCTCTGGTTGACATCAACAAGCAGCTATCTGATAGGTTAAATGGATATAAAAATATTTAAATGTTATTTGGCCCGATATTTTTTGTTTAAACTATTTGTTACTCGTTCTGATGATTCTAGGACCTATAAAAAACTGATATTTTAATTATTGTTAGTACAAATATTCATGCTTAGACTCCTGTATACAAAATACCATAAATGAAAAGCATGTGCCAGCAGAAAACATTGTTAAATTATGAAATCCATACTCATCTTGTGGAATACTGAATATAGAATGACTGCACTAACCAATAAACCAAGGAGAGTAAAGTAAGTGACAACAAAGTTAGATTTATATTTTTATAGTCTTATCTAATCATTCAATTTGGTGAAAAGTTATTGTTTCCCATTTATTAAAAATTTGGTACGGTTTATAATTATTTTACTAGCGTGTTTAGATGTTGGCAGTACGAGAAATAACAGTTTTGATCCTTAAAAAGTCCTTAAATTTATGTATATAAATTGAGGTTATGTGGAATAGAGCACTCGGCTAAAACATGGTTTAAATTAGGAGGGATAGCCAGCACACTTACCTAGGTGATACTGGAGTATAAATTGTTTAGATATAACATTAAAAAACACACAAACACATTTTTAAGGACAAGCGTTCACTGTCACAGACAGCTTCATCAGGTCAAGAGAATAGACTGATGCTTTTGGTTAAACTGTAAGCTGTGAACAGTCAACCTCACAGTTTAACCAAAAGCATCAGTCTATTCTCTTGACCTGATGAAGCTGTCTGTGACAGTGAACGCTTGTCCTTAAAAATGTGTTTGTGTGTTTTTTAATGTTATATCTAAACAATTTCTACTCCAGTATCACCTAGGTAAGTGTGCTGGCTATCCCTCCTAATTTAAACCATGTTTCCATATGTGTGTAAGAACCATGACAATAATAATAAAATATTTCCAATTTTTCACTGTAATGTTATCATGCACAAATGGATTTTCCATCTCTTGTAAAATATTCCTTCATGTATCCTTTGTTTGCATCACATTTGTTTTACTTTGCAGGTCAAGATCTTTCAACCAAAGATGTATGATGAGCTTTCCAGAGCAACTTCACTCTATATTTATCATTCATGGTTTAAATGATAACTTATTTAATAATGATTAAAATAAAACATTGCCCAAATTGGAGTTTAATAATTTGTAAGGAAACAGTATTAATATTATTATTGAAAAATTGCTATCATTAAATCAGTTTGATTCACACCATTGGAAAAAATAATAAGATTTAACTACTAAATGTGGGGACAATAAAGTTGATTGATACTAATTTTTATATATATTAGAGATGATTAATTTGAATACCTAAGAATATTAACATTGGAAGAAGAAAAGAATGGTAGGAAATAGAATGAAACACATGATTATGTAATGTTTGGGATACATCAGTCCCTTTCTTCAGCAAGTGTGTAGACCTTGCCCTTCAATACTACTTTCAATGTTCGACTCAATATAACTGATTGGTATCTTTTTCCTTTGTAAGAATATAAGATCAAAATTATTTTTAGAGATGTTATACAGTTTATCTTTGATTAGCCCAATTTAATTACAGGATTAAATTTTAAAATGCATACCCAGGACTATTAATTTACAGCTTTACTTGATGTATGAATGTTATAATAAATGGATTATAACAAAATATTATATTAATTATATTGGCCTATACAATTAATTATTTTTGCAATGGCAACTTAAGAAGTTTACTTTACTATATTAAACTTCTTAACATGTTTTCTGATATGTAAATTCCTAAATTAGTAGATTTGAACCATCTCTAATATATGTATATAATGATAAAAATAATGAAATAATACAATTTTAAATTGTATGAATAATGTTTACTCCACAACTTTTCTTTGAAATTGTATAATCTACTGATAAAAAGTTTTAATCAATGTCACCAACATATATTATACTCTAAGTTAGGTTTCTTAACCTTTTAATGATCAGCCTGAATATGAGTCACAGTTGTATATATAACGTATGTTGAGTGACAGTAAAGAATTAATTGAAAATGGGGTCTAATCATATACTTCTCGAATCCAAATCTTAAATTATTTTTGAAATCCTCAGATCTTCAAACATATACAATTTTATTTAGAGTGAAAATATTTAAAATCTTATTTAAAAAGTTTATCAAGAGATTATCACTGACAAATTCTATTTTGTTTGTAATGTCTAATACATCATAAACTCAAAGAAACTTTTTTATAGTAAATTAAATATATTATTACAAATTTATCCTTTTTTGTGATGTTGTTAACTCTCCCAACTACAAGAGTGAATATAATTCTTTTAACCAATTTCTTAAAATTATTTGAAGTCAAGGTCTTTATAGTTATATTTGAGATATTTTATGAATCTTAATACCAAAAAATTTGAGCATCCCATCTCTATAAAGAAAAAAAACCTTTAATAGTAAAACGTTATTTATTCTGGATAATTTTTTCCTTTTGTCTATCTTCATAAAGTTTGCAGCTTAACCCTCCCTTGCACATATTTGACTATAGCTTCATAACCTTCATACTATTACAAGTTAATTCTCCCATGTTTTTATAAATCATCTTTATTTATTAGCGTTTGCTTTTGAATATTATTCAAGTTTAAAACTATTGGTAATAAATAAAATGATAGAATATTAGGAAAATGGTAGAGCACAAATAAAAGTAAAAACACTAACAAATATTTACACACACATCAGTATTTTGATGCTATTATAACATCTTCCTCAACTCAAGTCTACTACTACTATGTTATAATAGCATCGAAATATTGTGTGTGTAAATATGTGTTAAGTGTTTTTACTTTTACTTTTATTTGTGCTTTACCATTTTCCTAATATTCTATCATTTTATTTATTACCAATTGCTTTTGCTCAATGCACTTTATTTCATACATATTATTTCAAGTTTAAAACTGTTAGAGACATTTACCTGCAGATGATATGTGATACATTGTTATGTTGCAATGCTCATACGATTCCATTATTCACCTTTTGCAAACTAATGGTAAATGGGTTTTTGTGTGTTACTGTTTTCTGGAGTTGTGCTATCACAATAAATTGTGTTGCTCTATTAGTTATCAGGTTTTCACTTTTAACTAAGGTAATTTACCCTGTAATGTTTACATTTATTTCCTTTTAAATACTTAAAGGTTTTCCAAAACTATTTTAGTTCTTTATTATATTATTCATTTATTTTAGTTTACAACGCTTCAATATTAAGCTATAACTTTTTTAATATTTCAATTTTCAATCATCTCTGTACAATGAAAATCTTATAACATAACTTAAATGAATAGAACCTCTCACCTACAGATTCCGTAAGCTCCACCTCTCTATAGCCCTTAAGTCCTTAATGATTATTAGAAATAGAAATCGCATCTTCACAATCCATAACCTTAGTCAAGCGACGTACCAACGACGTACCAACAACCACGACCGTACCAACCGATGAGAAAGTTAGTTATCTTACTGATGATTACACATCTTATGGATAAGGCTTCTGTAAACGGGGCTTAAGGCAGACTGGAAATAACCTGTATTTTACAACTCCTATTGATCAGAATGTTTTATTTGGATTGTAGCTGTTCTTTACAGAATAAAATATAAATGAAACCTATAATTAATACAACCATTAATATAAATAGAACAAGGTTTGTTTGGATTAGAAGAAATAGCTAACATACTTAACTGATTGAAGCTGGTGTAGAAACTGCTTATATTAACTTCTAAACATATTTCAGAAACTAGTTCTCAATGCTACAGGAAGCTTCTTTAGGTTGACAGTCAGCCTTGCAGTCTAAACCAAAAACAACATTTTATACTTAACCTGTAGAAGCTATCTATGGCAGTTAAGACTAATTATAATAATAATAATAATTATTATTAACAATGATAATAATAATACCTTTAAAATATAATATATTTGAAGTATTTAAGTGCACTTTCTAAACCATCTGATTGCATCACCACACGAGAGTTTCACTGAGTATGAGCAAAAGGACCTGCCAATTTTAGCGTGAAAGGTATTTTCACATATCTTCCAGAGTTTTTGTTCATGTCACAATCAACATGGGACTGAAAGCTTCACCTCCCCTTGAAAGGAAGTTGTGCTACAGATTTTTATCGCTCAAGAAAAATCTGTCGGCCTTAGCTAGGTTTTAACCCACGAACATCGGGTACTTAAACAAGCACCATCAAGGTCGACAACCAAGTTGAATTCTTGTAATTTCTACACTAGTATTATTAATTTAAGTGTGTTGGCTATTCCTCCTAATTTAAACTAGGATAAGAATGAATAAGTGAAAAATTAACATCAACAGATTCAATAGAACCGGTTAACACAATCCATAAATGCGTACTAAAAGATAACACCAAATTTAGTCTATCACTCGAGATACTTTTACACAACATTAAGCAATTCAATGTTAATTTTAGGTCTGCTTTTCATGGCTAATATTAATAGAACAAGTAAGAAACAATTTCACATGAAGAACTGAGCTTGAGGAGCATTCATAATGTAACCAGTGGCCGACCTGCATTTATTTATGTATTATAAATTATAGTAATTGTGCAACCTACTTGATAGTCTTCATTACATGCAACATTAATACAGCGTGGGATAGTCTACTTTGCCTCTGTTTTAGTGTTGGAATGACAATTCCCTAGTTCATTAGTTAAAAAAAAAAGTTTGTTCCTATCGTTTTCAGTGTGTCCAGTCCAGATTTAATTTCAATGTGATTTGATGTTTTATGATTTTTTTATTCATATTATAATACATTGTAGTGAGATGTTTTAATAACAAGAATAGTAATAGTTTTAAAATTTTATCCCTTACATTTAATTATCAAATGTGATTTTAATTGAGCTTCTATGAGATGATTTTGCAATAAACATTTTTCTAAATAAAAAAATAATTGGATTAATTTTTACGAGAAATGGTGAGTTATGTCTTAGGATTTTCGAGTATTTGATCGCGGTAAATATAATGCCGCTTGGATTTACCCTGCAAGAACTTTAAAATGTGGCCATCTTACGCACTTGTGTCATGAATTAAAATATTGTCTGCTCTTTGAACGGTGCCTATATTGATAGCATATATAAACAACGAATGTAAATTAAAAAATTCCACCTCCTGGAATTGAATTATGGAAGTTTTCTAAGGAGTTGGATAGCGAAAAAGCATCTTTTAAAATATTTAAAACCAAAATAATTTGCAATGTTTAAATAAATATAAAAAAGAAACTATAATGAAAAGGTTGAAATTATTATTATTACAAATATCCAGATTAAATTTCGAGAACAAAACTTATTGGTATCGATACTTATCTTTTGATAATAGTATGGTATGGATATTTTTAATGGTATTGATACTTTTCTTTCGATATCACATCCCCTCTTGGGTGGTCATTCTCACAATAATTTGAAGTACCGTCACCTGGGGATATTTTGTGTTTGTGCCATTTGATATGTTTTTTATAAATATACTAGAATGCTATCTAGCAATGCTGCAATGAACTTCTAAAGTGTTTACATTGATAACAGAGAGTAGCACCACCACTTTACACACCTTTTTAAGCAGACACTTCCCCCTTTTTTTTTTTTTTCCATCTTTGGTGTTATAAATAAAACAGATAGGAAAGGGGATACTTTTTGTTTCAGGAGATACTTTGTACCATTTAAAATATATTTTATATATATACTAGAATGCTATCTAGCAACACTGTAATGAACTTCTGAAGTGCTTACATTGATAACAGAGAGTAGCACCACCACTTTGCACACCTTTTTAAGCAGATATTTCCCCTATTTTCGGTTCATCCTTGGTGTTCTAAATGAAAGTGAAGGGAAGAATTTATGTTTTTAATTATGTATATTCTTTTAATATGTATTTTCAAAATATATTGTCGAGTTACAAAAATTACAATTATAAATTACAAATTACAATCCTTGGCTTTCTATCATACTAAATAGCTGTATATAATAGAATATAAATAAAAAGTGTTACCTGAAGCAGAAATTTTAAATGGTAAACGTATTTCAGCATATGGCACAAAGTTACCCTGACAAGGGGTAATGTTATGTCATCGACAAAAAAAATTAATTATTTTGAAATAAATGTGTATTATTCAACATTTAGAACCCACTTACAAATGTTCAAACTATCTGTGAATAGCAGAAACAGTAGGATTCAACACTATTTGGGAAAGTTTCAGTATGGCGAAGATAAAAAAAAACCTGTGGTACAAAGTAACCCCGGGCGACGAGACTTTATAACTAAACATACTAAATTGAAAATGATTAAGTTGAGAGTTGACAGTTTAGCATTTAGAATATGATTGGCTTGTTTTACAGTTACAGATACAAATACAAATACAAGATATAATATAATTGTTGTGTAATTCAATCTCGTTCATTTCTGTTGTGCTCAGGAATAGCTTTGTCACAGACATGGTACGATTTTGTCTCTACACCAAACTTTTTTTTTTTACGCTTCCTACAACCAAATGATGCTACAGCAACCAGGTCTGAACATATAGGGGTGAGTCCCATTTCTTTAAAGGGGGGCTATTTAGTTGGAGGAATATTAATACTTAGGATCAGCGTTGTGTAGTAATTAATAAGTTAACTATACTGAAACCCCTGTCACACTCGGAAGGACTAGATAAATTAACTTTTAAGCAATCTTCAAGAAGAATGAGACTCTAGAAAAGTTTTCTCCACAGTCAAAGTGGTCCATAAATCCATTAAAAACCTTTCTTTTTAACATTGTTTTGGAATGGCTGCAAAGGTGGTTTGTGGAGTCCTCACACTACCTTTATATTATTCGGTCTCAGGTTTGAGTTCAGTACTATTTCAAAATCCTTCAGTACTTTGGAATATTCTTCTTGACAAACGTGTCTTTCATTCCATGGCTTTAAATGGTTGTGAAGCATCTAGCTAATAAATTGTTTACAATACTACTCAAGAATAGCAATAGATTTAATTATTAGTGTCTCGGCACTCCATGGAATTTTCCACTCTCAGCTCTTTTTATACTTTCTTTTACTCTTTCTCCTGATCTTGATTTCATTGATTCAATCAATCATTTTGTACAATGTATCATCTATCTTTTATCTTTGATAGCACCAGGGTGGCAACCCGGCAGTTAAAAAAAAAGTGACAGGGCATGGCCCTGGATCGACTACAGCACTGGTGAAAGGGAGGGGGTAGAGTTAAACAACCAGATTACCTACTTCTCCATAGGCGCGGCACTGAAGATAGTTGGCCCAATTGAAATAATGTAGGCCCTACTGTAATCATCAAAATGGCAAACACTATTATCGTTTTGATGATGTTACAAATTTGTGTAGGAATTTGTCACTCAGATACCCGACATTATTAATGAATCCTGGTTACGAGTAAATTGCTTCACAAAGCACCAACAATAACATTAATTCTAAAATTCTTTTGGTTTTTGTATAAAGGAGTATATATCCACACACGTAATATAAATGGGGAAAACCAAAAGTACACACCCCCTTTCTTGCTTTTTCTTTTGTTTGTTTAACATTACTTTTTCAAAGAAGAATCCCATTCCAGGATATCCAATTATGATAAATTCCAATTGAGATTCTTTTTAATAATAGAAGCTAATAAAAAAGATTGTACTCAATTTATTTTAATTTGTGACCTGTAGAGTTTTCCCATTCATAAAAACACCGTCCAAACCAACAAAAAACGTCACAGGGCAAATTGAGTTTATGGTTTTTGACTTCAAGATGAATTTCAATCAACGCCAAATTTAAATATTAATGTAGACCTCAGTTTTCTTTTTCAGAAAATGCAAACGTTAATGTGAGTTGTAACAGAAATGCCCACAGTTGAACTCATTTTATGATGCACCTTAGCGAAAGTATTAGTGATAACTAGAACCCAGATTTTTATGTAATTACATATTTCTATCCTGCCAGTTAGAAATGTGAAAAGTGAAATGTTGGCAAATTAGGTTGTTTGGGACAGTCTTTTTTCAATTTTAATTCTATAGATTTTTACATATTTTACTGTATTCTACATATTTTCGACGATATTACATAAAGTTAAATATTTTGCATGTTTTTAATCCTGTTATATCTTTATTTATTTTTTGGGGAAAATTTTTAAATTTATGTGTCAATAATTTTCAGTCAACCTGTACTGTCATAAAGGAATGTATCCAATGAACGGATGTCATTGAGAAAAGTCCAAGTCAGGTATGTTGGCTTGTCAATGTAATTTTGTGTCGGGCGAGATAGGAGAGAACGTTGATTTTCCAGATAGTGACCTCACAGCAGCAAGCCTCCCATGTGGCTCACTAGTTGTAGAAACAATAATTCTAGATCTGATTAGCTCATTTCCCATTGTTCTTTGGTTGGAGAGAAGAAATTAGTAAAGTGTCAAGGCAAAGAACAATTGATAAAAACAGAACCCAAAATCAATCAAGGAAATGTAATTTGAAGTCTATCACCATAATACGGCGCATAAAACGGTCTTTTGAAAAGCAAACCAGACCAACCATGTCTATAGAAGTAGGTGTAATATTAATACCATCTAGTAAGTCTAGGTCAAACATTTTGGCTCAGAAAAAAAATCTAGTTAAGTGACATATCTGGAGTGGTCTGACTTTCATTTGTTTTCAAAGAGGTCCAATAAAATATTACATCAACTGTCAACCAAGCAAATTTTACAAGAATCCCACGTGACAAACCTCCACACACAATTGCATTCCAAGCCCCTCCCACAGTCTCAATGTTTATTTCAACCACAGCTTCATACCTGTAATTAGTTCACCAAGTATCAGTTAATAAAGTGCAAGGGATAGATGATTGGTGTTGTGGAAAAATGCATGAAGCTTATACGACTGATGGCAAGATTGTTGTTTGCCAAGTATGTGACAAGAAGATAGGTTATTCCATGAAATCATAGTTGGAACAACGTTTAAAAAGTGTTCTTTACACCAGTAACAAGCATCTACAGTCTTCTAAGAAACAAGTTTTGCTCAGTCAGATGGGACAAGGACCTTCCTCTTCGAAAAGTGCATTTTTTAAAGAGCTGTGCAATACATTGGTAGCAGCTAATATTCCAAGGCATTAACTCCAAGTTTCACACATTCTTGGAGAAGAAATTCAAGATAAATGTTCCATATGAGTCAACACTCAGAAAAAAAAAAAACTACCTGCATGTCTGTGATTTAAAACATACGAAACGAAATTGGTGACTCCTATGCTTATGTTGCTGTTGATGAAACAACAGATGCCATGGGACGCTACATAGCCAATCTCATAGTAGCGAAATTGGATTCTGAATCCCCATAAAAACCATTTCTGAACTACTAGAAGGTGCTAGAGCAAACGAATTAAAGTATGATCGGAAAGTTCGGCAATGATGAACTGAAAGTGCTATGGCCGAAGGGTGTGTACGAGGATAAGGTGTTTGTCATGTACTCAGACGTCACCACCTACATGAAAAAAGCTGCAATGGCTCTCAAAGTCTTCTACCTAAACCTGATTCATTTCACGTGTTTGGCTCATTCATTAGAGCGTATTGTCAAAGAAGTAAGAGGTAACTTTCTTAATGTAAATAAGCTGATGTTGACAACTAAAATAGTATTCATTAAAGCACACACAAATAATTCGGGTTTACAGAGATAATCTCCCACAAGTTCCTTTACATTGTGGGGTACGTGGGTAGAAGCAGTGAACTTTTATTGTGATCATTTCGAAGAAGTCCATTCAGTAGTGAATACATCCCAATCAGAATAAGTCATTTCCATACGTGAATCTCAGAATGCCTTTCAAGACTCAAAAGTAGTTTCTTATTGTGCTTACATCAAAATCAACATCGGCTGGTTTCCAAATGCCATCAAGCAGCTAGAATCATCAGGAATATTTCTACAAAAATCAATGAATGGGAAAATGTAACACAGAAAATTTGTGCAGTTCCAGGAGACATAGGAATAAAAGTTAAAGCAAAATTCCAGGCTGTGTTGAACCGAAATCCGGGGTACTTTAAATTTGTGTGTGTGCTCAAAGTGCTTAGTGGTAAAGTTGTTGATCCACCTGAAGGAATTTCTGTGAGAAAAATTCCGTTATTTAAATAAGCGCCCGTGACTTCTTGTAGTGTAGAAAGAAGCTTCTCCTCGTATTGAGGATTCACACGTTCACTTAAAAACCAGAACAGAAACGTAACTAATGGTCGATCTTTAAACCAATCACAAGATTTCAACCTCACCGGAGCTGTCTGTTCTAGACTTAACTTGGAATAACTTCAAGGTGTTTGTGGGAAGGTATAAGTTGGTGTCATCTAGACTTCAATAGATAAGTATGAAAATAAACATTCGTATAATTATGTTAGTTGCTACAGTAGACCCACGACTTCTTTGGTGCTGACTGACAGCCCACAGCTGACAGATAAAAGCTTTGAAAAGTTACCAGACCAAATTATGTATCCCTACGCCGAACCATATGATCTGCAAAAACATGTGTTTAGCAGCTGTTACTTCCGACCGTCAAAATCTAGGTATATGCCTAAATGTTGACTGTCAGAAGTCAGCTGTGAGCTGTCAGTCAGCACCAAAGAAGCCATGGGGCTACTGTAGTTATCCTCCGGTGAAGGGTGAAAACGAGAATGTTAAGAGTGGAGTTTTGGAATGAGCTCAATGAAGTCTTGAATCTGTGTGAGCCAGATAAAATATTATCTTGTTAGACGATATGAATGGATAGGTGTACCCAAAAAGATAATTCATAAAAAGTGTTAGGAAGGTATGATAATGACAGGGTAAACGAAAATGGTAGTTTATTAGTGAGGGTTGTGTTTAGAAAAAAGTTTATTTGTGTCGAGCACATGGTCTAAGCATAAAGATAGTCACTTATATATGTGGCAAAGGGGTGATTCGAGAGCGATAATTGGTTTTGTGGTATATGACTAAAGACTTAGAAGTTTAGTAAAGAGTACCAGGGTTGTGCGTGGAACTGGATGTGTAACGGATAACTTCCTAAGGATCTCAGTAGTGGAATTAGGTAGGAATTGTGTGAGGAAGCAACACAAAGATACTGAGCAAGTAAGACAAAGTGGAAAAATTTAAGGATAAAAGTATGAGAGCACAATTTGAATGATTTCTGGTCAAAAAATTAACATTAACTAGAGTATGAATGGAATTTCAAAATAATTATAAAAGTGCTTGGAAAAGAATATTTATTAATTTTTTTTAGCACCGCGTCTTACTACCCGTTCAGGTTATACACTTTGGAATAGAATAAAAGAGGCCATAGTTGAGTGCATGAAAGATGTGTGTGGTGTTGTGGGGGTAGGAAACTTAAAAGAGATGCATGATGGAATTAGCAGGTAAAATTAGCTGTGAGAGAAAAGAAAGAAGCGTACAAATGAATAATTGCTGTGAAGGGTGAAATAGAACGTAAGAGGTTGTGAGACATAATGACATATACACAAAGAGAAATATATGACTGCAAAGAAAGTAGTAAAGAATATTAAGGAGAAAATTAGATTCAAAGAAGAACAAAGAATGCATAGTGATTTTGAAGGAAATAAGAAGATATTCTGGAAGTGGGTAAAGCAAACGAAACAAGGAGTAGTATAGCATTCATAGTGAACGTGGGGAGATAATCCGGGATGAAAACCATATAAGAGAGCGATTGAGAGAGTATTTTGGTAAATTTTATGGTTAAAACGAACAGAAAGTAGCAGAAAATAGGAAAAATGTTCTGATGAGTGAAATAATTAACGAATCTGAGGTGTTTAAGGCTATGAAAGTGTGCAAGAATGGCGAGGCTGAATACGTAAATGGGATCATAAATGAAATGCTTAAGTTTGTAGGCATGGATCTCTTTTCCAGATTTTGTGAGTTGTTCAATGTGTGTTCTGGGATTTCAAATGTTCCTAGGGACTGAAAGAATGAAGTCATTGTTCTTTTGTACAAAGGCAAGGGCAATAAGAGTGAATGTAAGAATTAGAGGGCAATTAGTTGATGATTATTCAAGGCAAAGTTTTTGGGAGAGTCTTCATTAAGAGGAGCGTGAAAAAAACTGTGGACAATATTTGGGGTGTGTAATGTTGTTTCATACCAGGAGAAGTTGTATGGACCATATATTTGCATTGCAACAAATTATTGAGAAATGTATGGCAGTAAGGAAGAAAGTTTATTGTGTATTTGTTGATCTGGAGAAGCGTATGATCATTTGAATAGGATCAGGACCGGTGCGACCATATAGGTGAACTAGGTGACAGCCTAGGGTGCCAGAAGCTGGGGACGGTACGGCGGTTGACGGCAGACCTAATATGCTTTACAGTTCGATTATGAAAGAATAGCTAAAATAAAAATCAATGTAACTGATCGAATTATTATGTATTACTTTAACATAGGTAATTATTTTAAATGTATAGTTATATATATTACTTATTAACAGTGACAATTTGTAATCAATCAGGAAAAGTAAATTCCTATTGCTCATTTTAACGAGTGAGCAGTATCGATTAACTAGTATCGAGGATGTTCCAGTGTTCGTTGACTCCTTAAAAATGTCTCGCTTTCACTAGTTGCCACAAGGGGTGCACAATGGAAGCAATATGAAGGGAGGAAACATTGGTATTCAACGACTTATTTAAGACGTTAATCCATGAACTTATTTTGTTCCCTGCAGCTCTCATCCTCTAAATCTCTTGTTAAATGATGATGCTAAGTGTTGTTTGCCTGCAACGTCTTTCTTTTGTTTGGAATAATGATTGTATGTGTTCTTACTTCTTTGCGTCAACTCAAAGTTGGGAAGTACTCATGCACCACTTGCCTTCTATAACACTGAAACCACTTAGTGATACAAGATGAGAAAGTCGAATCGATGCTTTGCAGTCCCTTCGTTATAAGCTAGGTGAAGTGCATAACACTCTCATGGACATTGGTGAAGATATTAATCTCACAGGACCATCTTGAAATATTAACTCTAGTTGATGCTCTAGGACATGCTAAAACGATTGAAAATTTCAAATGTGTTACATCTCTTGTTGTGTAGTACAACATTCTGTACGAATTTAATCTAATCAGCAAGCTACTCCATTATAAGGAATTTGATTTAGTTGTTGCTACAAAGTAGTTTCATGCAACAAAATTATTCCTTGAAAACTGCAGAAGTGATGTGAAATTTGCGAAGATGTTAGTAGATACACGAGAAATTGCCGAAGAGCTTGTAATTCCATATTCATTTGAGTCAGAGACAAGACTTACGCGCTTGAAAGAAAAACCCAGTTTTTGTATGAAGCTTAAGATTAGCCAATTCAAAATGCAAAGCAGCAATTCAAAGTAAACTTTTATTTTGCAATCTTAGATACTTCAATAAACTCTATAAAGGAATGATTTATCAAGATGGAAGAAACCACATATGTATTTGAATTTATTTACAACATCAAAGCCTTTGAGGGCAAGCCTTCCCAGTATGTAAAGCTGGAAAGAGCGTTGACTAGTGAAGACTCAAAAGATATTGATAGTACTAAGCTGTCTAGTGAGTTACAAGCTGTCTCAAGAAGGAGGCTTAAGAAAGAAACACCACAGGACGTATAATATTACATTTTTAGTCCAACTTACTAGACAGTGTGCCTGATTTATTTACTGCCTTAAGAATTTTACTGACACTGACTGTATGTGTAGCCAGTGGTCAGCACAGTATTCCAAGTTAAAGTTTATCAAAATATACATCCTATCTTTTATGCAACAAGAACTACTAGTGGGATTGTCAACTCTATCTATAGAGCAGGAAATATATCAAGCTATTGATTTAAGTGAACTGGTTTCAACATTTTCAAAGCTGAAGGCAAAAAAAGTAGTATTTATCAATTTAGTCTTACAGTTCTAGTACTCGAAATTTATTTTCATGTAAATTATTACACTTTCATTAAATATTTCTCAACAATTGATACACCAATGCACCATTCACTGGCAATAGATATGTATTAGTAATTATTAACTAATTGTGTTTTTTTCTCTTTTGAAAGGATGTGGCTGATTTTCATTTCAAATATGTCGAAAGTATATAGATCAAAATCTTAAAGGTTCATTAGTATGACTGTTAGTAAAAATTAAATAAGTGTTAACTGGGGGAGGGTTACAGGTATTACTTCTAGGGCACCAAGTTACCTGGCCCTGAATAGGAGTATGGTATGGAATGTTCTGAGAGAGTATGGTGTGGATGGATGGTTAGTAAATGCACAATTATGTTGGTGTATGATGGAAGTAAGCCTAAAGCGTGCGTTATGGTGACTAGATCTTTGAGCGAATGGGTTGATATTGAACAGGGTGTTAGACAAGGTTGTGTTATATCGCCATGGTTGTTTAGTGTATTCATCGATAAGTGTATGAAGGATGTTTGTGTGGACGCGGTTGATGTACAAATTGACAATGTGAATGTGAGAGGGCTGCCTTTAAAACTAATGTGATAATTTTTGATAAGGACGTGCCAGGAAATTATTGTAAGCTTAATAAATATTGAAAACTGTTAGAACAAGTGACTTATTTTGTGTATCTGGGCAGAACGTTTTGTAAAAATGTAAGGATATATGGTGAAATCGACAGACGTGTGAATGCATCTTGGAGAGTAGTTGGATGTATATGTGCTATTGCAAAGAAAGAAGTGTTGAAAGAGGCAAAGGTGGTATTATATAAAAATGTGTTAAACACAACATTGATATATGAATGTGAAGCGTGGATTTGTCAGGAAAAACCATTGATCTTTATAATACAGTATAACTGGATGAACATTTGACGCAGAAACTTTCTATCTGTCGTCTGCACACCACAAAGCAGGATAAAAAGAAACCTTCAGGTATATCTTTCGCTCTTGCATTCAAAGCAATGTAACATTTTGACATCGTTCGTTAATTTGTATGAATATATGAGCTGCATCATTATACCGGTATGTGAGAATTAAATGAAATAAATGTGTTAGTAAAAGGTTTTAACGGCGTAACAAAGTTCGAAACTCGTGACTTGATTCTTTAAATAAGTTTATGTAGGGTGATACATATAATTATTTTGGATGGAAGCCCATTTTAGAAGGCCTTATTTCGTACCAGAATCCTACTGTTTAGTAATATTTTGGTAGGATAATAGAACCTTCCGGCAGGGACATTCTACTACTGTTCTAGACGGTCGTTCATTCTGCCATGTGTACATATTTTTTAATAAAAATATCAAATTGTTGCTAACTTTTCGTGCCATTGTAAGTGTCCGAACAATATCCTCTCATTGCTCAAACTAAGGACTTGTGTATTGTACACTTCTATACTATTGATAGAAAAGCTGGCAGTGCAACTAAGTTTTTCTTTTTCATGATTCAGCCAATTGTGTTTCGTTTTATGTTCCAACCACGTTTTTCCTGCTTACATTTCAGCACTGTTTTCTATATTAAAAGAAAATAAAGAAGGTGAATCAGCAACACTAGCACTAATTGTTCTGTGATCCTCACATAGCTACATTACAAATAACAGATATTTCAGTTCCCTTTTTAATTTTCATATGTTTTATTGGTAGGTTGAAAAAGAAGTGTTGTCCGAAATAAAAGCTTGCTTGTTTGCCCTATATATATACACACACATACTGTGTACCTGTGAGTCTGAGATCCTTGTGATAAGTGAGTCTTATAAGTGTGTGGCCTCACATCTTCACATACAAAATATATGTGTATACATATATATATATATATATATATATATATATATATATATATATATATATAGTATGCACCGACAATTTAAGGTTGCTATGAAAAGAGGTAGCTGTTAAGTCGAACACTCATTTAAATTAGATTTGCCACCACTCAGATACATGAAAATAGTGGAAGTGTTGTGGTAGGCAGAGGAAAGATTTGTGATGGCTGTGAAAAATGGTAGGTAGCAGTTATAAAATAGCTACACTAGCTCATTTACTTGACTCCCTTCTCTTGTTGTGAGTGGTCTAGTACCGTGCATGTTAAATATGAATTCAAACAAAGAATACACTGTTTATAAAAATCTAACAATATTATTTTTCTACTGAGGCGTAGTATTGGGGTGGATAGACTATGATCATAGTGATTAAAAACAGGGTGAGAACTGTCGCTAAGCAAATTATCCTTCATATTCTCAGCCAATCACATATCCGTATTTGTACACAGAAACCTTTGTTTTTTCTATACGTCATGAAAACTCATGACAACAATTAAATAGCCACCCTAAATGTTATTTATCAATGTCTCCCTCTAACGTCAAACCTACGGTGACATTGAAGCGTCCTCTCGATCCAAGAGGACACCGCGGGACATTGACTGACGCCAGAACACGCGTGGTTTCACATTCCTCTTCTCTCGACGTAGGTCAGCACGCACTCAACATCAGCCATGCACAAAGTTCTGTTTCGGTCTCTTGCAGCGTCCCCTAACGCGGCCCGGGCGGTGCAAGGAACACTAGTCTCGACAGAAACGTGATTGTTTTTGAAGTCACGAAACAGTTTATGTTTGTTTATGAAGGCTATCAGAGGATGCATTGACTCTGACGCATGGAGTAGCCTATTTGAATTGGTTTCAGATTTTTTTTCGCCCAAATTAGTGGAAGAATAAATTTATATAAAATTGAAAGGTTGCTAGTAAGACGTTCACCATGGCATGTGCTCTGTTAAAGGAAAATACAATATAACATTCATTGAACAACCACCCGACACGCGGTAATTTTGATAATCAGATAAAATGGAAAAGAAAACACGCCTCTTCAGATTACATTATGAAGTTATTCAATTATTGGTAACTGAAAGTAGCTCCACAATTTAAAATCTTTCAATTGTATACGTAAATCTTCTAAATCGAACTACCAATGACTGTTATTGTATATTAAAATGTACCAATAACCTTTTTTACCAAGTCAAACATTCCCCAGATACCCATTTAAACAACATTGTAATAACCAATTTCAAAATATTTCAAATTTTCGAAAATTAGTCTTTAATAAACTACCCTCAAGCCTAATTTTAGGGTTAGTATCTAAATCCCGATTTAGCCTAGAAATATGGGTGTATGACATATAAGTAGAACATTTGAATGAAATCCATTGAACAATTTCGATTGTAGTCCTGTGTACGGATAAACAGAGGGAAGGTTACACCCGATATCACCCCTGAGGTAACTGCAGGTCTTATGTAAAAAAATCTTTATCTCCGCTCTCTCTGTTAACTGTTGCCAAATCTCCTCGTGTTCACTTATGTCAGAAGGTGGTATGCTGGGGTAAGAAGGAGCTACTGGCAACCTCGATGAACCAGCGTTGCAAAATGTGTTTTATATTTAAGGAAAGATTGATCACACGAAAACAAGAGAATTACAACGCTATTTACTAATAGTAGTCATGCAGTTCTCTCAGAAATTATACCCAGCGTAGAAAGACCTACTTGGGACAGAATAATTCAAAGGTAAAAGTAGGGAATTCCAATTTTAGCTCAAATTGACCATCAGTTTGACCAGTTGTTTCCAATCTGGGGAGGTGTGAAGCACTTCCCGGTGTTGTGTGGAATAATTTGGAAATAACGTTGTTAAAAATAAACTAAGAATTGAAGACATTCTTTGTGTCAATCCAGTTTTGAAAGTAAGAAATTTTGTCTTGAGGTGAGATTTATTTGCAACGCGGCCTACCAGTTGTAAAACCCAATATTCAAGAACTGATAAAAACAAAACAATGCCAAACATCGCATTAACTTTCAATCAATTTATTTGTACCGTTACACTGCCAGTGATACATTGGTTTTTGTATAATAAAGTTACTAGCAAACAAGAGTTCTAATTTTAATTTTATAATTGTCTAAATAAATATGGGTGAGGGGCGTTAAGGTTTTTTTTTGAGGATTTGACAAAAAAAATATTTTGGGAGAGGTGTGTTGTAATTTGATGATCTACCAAAGAGGGCATCACCTCAAAAAGGTTAGGAATCACCGTGTTAGATTATCATGAGACTTTTCTAATGAACTTTAGATTATGGTTCAAAAAGGATTCTTGCCATATTTAAATTCATTAAAAAAAAAAAGATGGGATCCTTGTAGGGTTTGAAATCTAAAAGGTTGTCCTGGAAAATGTGTAATGTGACTTATCCCCTATTTATCTTGCACGCTTCAACAGTAAAACCCACTTTTTTTGAGTTTGGGGGAGCATCCAATCCCAAGGGTGTATGCATGAACAAGCCTGAGTAGATGTTAAGCGAATGTTCATGGGTGGGTGCGTTGATTTGTTTGCCTAGACAAGCGCACATATGTTTGTTTTTTGTTCTTGCATACATTCTTTCTTCTCTTCTTCCGCAATGTTCTCATCCTGACCAACCATCAACGTTATAAATGGGCTAAGCCCACTTGGTTTCTTGTGTTTTTGAATTTGTTCTTGATTATTCTATCGCCTCAAATATGGGACTTTATGGACCCGAAATATGACAGGCATTGTGAACGGAAACAATTTGTGTATTTCACTTTAAAATCGCTAAATTTTGACTTCACAAAATCGGAACGTTGAGATCGTAGATTGAAAGTTTTTTGACTAACTGATCAGGAAGAAATATTTAAATGTGGATGTTAACAGTCTAATGCAGAGCTAGACGATAAAACGATTATGCTAGTAAAATGGTTTCTGTGGACTAGGAGACATCTGAACAAATAATAAATAATCAAACAGTAGAGCTTCCAGAAATTTACTTTGGGGTGGGCAGGCGATTAAGGCTATAGCCCAAATGGAGTTTTTTGAGGGTAAAGACGCTCTAAGGGGCACTGTCGGAAGCCAATATAATTACAAATTAATTAATTACAACAATTAAATGCTTCTATAAGCAATTTTGAGGGGTTTTATTTTTTAGCTAAAGGCAGCTATTTTGATCATGTGACTTTAAATACAATGTATCAAAGCTATTATGTATGTACTTTTTTACAATTGGTGGTTTTGGGTGCACTTTAAATGTGTGTAAAGGTATTTAGTATCAAATGGTCTTAAAATGTAGTCAATACATTCAACACCTCTTCAGTGCTCTATAAATTACTTCTACATAATATAATTTAATATCTTAGTTAAATTGTTTGCAGTCTTTGGAGGGGTACGCGCCCCACTTGACGCCCCCCACTACCCAACTCACGAGGGTGCCACTGTAATCGAATCATATCAGTAAATTATTTTATTTATTATTTTATTTTCTCGATCCTCGCCTTTCATTGATTTAATTCGCTCCCCTCTAATATTCTCGAATATGAAGCTGAAAGCTGACCTTGCATAAGCATTTGTTTTTATTTACAAAGTGTCATCAAAATTAATGTATTACGTTTAGGTGGGGGCATGGATGGTGTAAAAATAAGATTTTTTTACCAAATTCATTATTTGAACCAAAAAGCAATCGATTGTTGACTGATTCAAGATTAAATGCTTTCAAATTAATTTTATTTCTGTGTTTTATACATAATTTATATTCGACTAATTACATCTATTTCCAAGTGTCTTACTCTCGGGTGTTTTACACCCTTTACTTTCTGTGTCTTTAAAATAGTGTTGATTGCGAACATTCCATCACACGCGTACGCGCGCACACACACAAGAAGTAATTTGATGGTTGTGTGCGGTAGGATCCATTGAACTCACACTATCACAATAAAAAAAACTCCAAATAGATTCTATCATTCGTCTTACAAAAATTTGTAGGGGGAAGAATACTCAAAATTGATTTTAGAGACTTCAAACTTAAAAAAAAAAATCCAGAATAGCGCCAATCTAAATACAGATCTTATAGAAAAATCCAATTTAAAAAACCCCCGAATAGGACCACTTCTGGGGCATCAAATTTTCAGCAACAAAAATCCAGAGTAGAAGAACCACTTCAAAAATACATCTTCTAGAAGAATACTATATTTTTATTTCACGAGAGATATCCACTACGAATATTTACAAGAGGAAATCAGCCTACAAATAATTTCAAGGAGAAGGGTTAAATAATGTTTAGGACATGCATATTTCAAAAGCTTCTAGTGACCACCTTCTGGACTGGGAACTTCAACCTATTTACCACTCAAATCCCCACTCATGTCATTATCTGTCTGTTAAGTGCCTTCCTGCAGTAAGACGCGAAGAACGCCTTATTAAAACACAGTGAAGTCAATTGCAAAGAGGCCTTTGTGAGAGAGAAAGGGATGTCGGCCAGCAAACTGCCAAAGGCAAACCAGATAATCACTGCCCTTTGACGTGAGTCAAAGGGTAATGGAGTGGGCGCCCCATTTGACGTCATTGCTAAGAACTAGGGCAATCAGAACAAACTACCTGTGCTGGCGAAACACACAGAATAAAGGAGCTTAACCAATGACGACACGTCTATGATGCTGGTCAGGGGGGAGACTATAAGTAACGACTGTTACAAATTAGATTTGGTTGGGCTCCCTGAGCCGAGTAAAGTGTAGGCCTACAGTTTCACGGAGCTTTCTGGAATAAGTAGCCGTTATGAATAAAACCTGAAACAAAAAACTTATACGTTTATACAAATACATTTACCAGCTCCAATGCCCACACAATATAATGTATTGGTTTAACAATAGACAGGATATTCGGTAAAGAGTAGGTTTAGGTTCAAGTCCCAACCTGGTATATTGTGGCTATTTTTGATCTGTTATTTTCTCTGTGATTTTCCCATTTTCTGTTTAAATTAGTACGGTTACAAGCTTCGTTGGCCGCATGGTCTAATACGTCACTTTAATAATAAACCAAACTGCCGATGATGGGAAGAATGGGGTTCGATCCCGGTTGAGTGTACTGAGTTTTTTTCTAAATGGTTTCCTACTCTTCCTGCAAACAAACAATCCACTAAGGAGGACGTCAGCTCAAAAAGGTTGGGAATCACTGTGTTAGACAATCATGAGACCTTTCTAATGCACGTTCAAGGACGTAGCCGGGGAGGGGGGGCGGTGTTTGGGGGTTCAAATCCCCACAAAATTGTATGAACAAAATATATATGGCCTTATTTATGGTTCAAACCATATCAAAATTAAGATACCAATACAAATTAGGGGGCTGTGTTACCATAACAAAACACTTCAGAGAGCTTCTAGAGCTGTTAAAAATTTAGAAATGTTCCTAGCCTTCGGCATTTTGGGGGTTATTTTACTATAAAAAAAACACTTCACAGAGCTTCAAAAAGTGTTTAATATTTAGAAATGTTCCAAGCCTTCAGCAGCTAGGTTTTTTTATCATGAAAAAAAAAACACTTCAGAATTTTTTCTAGCTTCCAGAAATTGGAGGATGTGCCCACCAACCCCCCCCCCCCCCCCCTGAAATTATTGGCTGGCTACGGCCTTGTGCACGTTATTATATTGTCTAAATCGATTGCAAATTGTCGATCGATATACATAAATACTCTGTGTTTTACATTGGGGATAACACCTAAACCCAATACTTAGATCTGAAGATGGCTGGTATAAGCCGAAACATGTAGTCGCATCTTCAATCCAGCCTAAAGGCGTAGGAATATTAAGGATAGGAACCAAAATACTCCATTAAGGAACGTCCTTTTGTCATTCTTCATTAACAGTATTTAATGTTTTTAATAATTTATCTTATGATTCTTATCACTTCTTTATTTCAATAATTTTCTCTAATAATTTATGACTACTAAATATGTTTGACTTTTTATCTGTGTTTTATAATTTTAAGGTTGGTTGAACCTATGTGCACTTTCTATCACAGATAATCTATTCCTATTCTAATTACTAGTTATTTCAACCTATAAGCCTTAGGGTAATTTTTTATATATTTTTTATACTTTGTATTCTTAAAGTGAATATTAAATTAATTATTTACAGTGTTTTTGGATTTTCCATTCCTTCACTATATATATATATATATATATATATATATGTCTCTTTCACTATTTTATAATGGTGTAATATATATTCCTCCTATTGTCTAACTATACTGTTAATGTTCCAGTGTTTTAACTTTTATTAGGCTTTAAATATGATTTTTTCATAAGACTACTGTATTTATTCATACTGACGTGTCCTCTATCAATAATTTTTTTTCTAATTTTTTACCCTGGAATTCTATTCTTTAATTGTTTTGGTATTTCTTAAAGCTTTCTTCATCTTATAATTTTTTAAACATTTCCTTTGTCAATCTTTCATAATAATGTATTTTAACATCTAAGTATTTTAACTTTTTTCTAACAACCCTAATTGTCACAAAGTACGTTCCTTTCTAATATATGTTTATATTTCTACTTACTGAAATTAATATGAACATAGCAACAATAAATAGGTAAGTTTAAATTTTAAAATATAAGGTCAAAAGGTAATAATTAATACTTTAATATGTTGAAGAGAAACAAACGAGTGGGGCGTTGAATGTAAATATATATTCAACGAGTGGGGTCTAGTGGTTTTGGTCTTGTTTTAAGTTGAGGAGGAACAGGGTATGGGGGGGAGGGGGAGATAGTGAGAGGGGGATAACGCCTAGTTCACTTTGGGAGGGATGAATGCCCTTACATTCTCACCAGTAAAGCCCATTTTCGTAGCCAGGAAGAATAGAAACACGTCATGACCCCCTTATATGACTCACCCCCATGTGGAGCCAATGAAGGAGAATCCGGTTAGTGGAAGAATCCGTACATAGTTACAAACTGTGACATTTAGGAGAATCACACATTCTAACAAAGATAATCACAAAGACAATGGTGTCGTTGAAGTGACAGATTTGGGGGAGCACTTTCCAATAAATTAGATTATTTAAAAATTGTGTAATATTTTTAGCCTAAAAATATTTTCACTATACACATAATTATCACAAGAGAGGAAGGAAAGTATAATATCTGTTTTCAAAAAGGGAGATAAAACGGAGAATAATCCTATAGTATTATAGGTATTAGCAACATGCTAAAAAAAAAAGTAGCTAACCTAATCTTAACAACAACGAATCAGATTTTTAACATTCGGCAAATTCGTATTAGAAAAATGTGGGAATACAAACATGACGATTCATCAATTTATATCTATTTTAAAAAGGCCTATGATTCAGTTAAAAGAAACAAATTATGTGAACTATAATTATGTTTGGGATATCCAAAAAACTTGAACTAATTGCGATATGTTTGACAGATACGCTTGGCAGAGTACCGGTTGGATCTCACTTATCAGATACTTTCTAAATCCATAATGGATTGAAAAAAAGGAAATGCACTTTCCCCACAACTAATTAATCCAACCTTATAGTATACTATTAGGGCAATGCAAAATTGTGGGGGAGGGTTGACATTAAACGGTATAGTGAGATTACTGCGAACAACATGCCACTCAACATGGGTAGTGAGTTTAAATATTTAGGAACAATAATAACAACTAGCAGTAACGATATTAGATTAGAAATTTGGAAAATAATACATTCGGGAAATGCGTTCTATTACTCGTTCAGTAAGTTATTAACAGCTCGCCTACCGTCAAGGAATGTAAAACTCAGAATATAGCCAGTTGCTTTCTATAGGTGTTAAACGTGGTATCTTATCTTACATGACGAAAATAAATGTAGGGTGTTCAAAAACAGGGTGCTTAGGAAGATATTTGGTCCAAAAAGGAATGGCGATACTGGGAGTGGAGGAGGTTACGTAATAATGAGTTACATACCCTGTATTCATCACAAGACTTTGCTAGGATAGTTAACTCTCGAGATTGCGGTGTGATGAACAAGTAGCGCGATTGGAAGAATTTAGAACCGTGTTCAGGGTATTGACTGATAAATCCAATGGCAAGAGACCATTGGGAAGACACAATCGCAGCTGGGAGTATAACGTTACAATGAACCTGAAAAAAATCGGGTGTAATAAAGTGGACTGGATAGAACTATCTCAAGATAGGAATTGGTGGCGTACTTTTGTAAGTGTGGTAATGCACTTTCGATTTACTAATGCCATAGAGTAAATAACTATGCTCATTACAGCACTTTAATTGAGTAGTTTATAAATTATTGTCAGTTGGGTCCATTCTTCGCATCACACAGGTAAGCTGCATAAAATTTTTATCAAATTAGGCTGTCCAACATTCGGCTACAAACTTTTTAGTTGTACCTCCTTTTATAATCCTGAACCAATTATATGGATCGCCTTTAAGATATTTGGTTTTTGTGTTAGTTTATTTTCAGGTTTCCCACCCACCCCCCACCCCCCGCCCGTCTGCCCATAAAAAATAAAAACTTTCTACCATATTGAGAAAGATTATTTTATAAAAGTTTAATAGATTTTAGGGCCCTTCTCCCTTTCACCCATTCCCCGTAGGCCTACCTTAATTTTGAAATTCTAAACTTACCAATTTTTATGTTATATAGGATGGTCTTTTTGACAATTTGCTACTTTTTTTCCCACGCTATAAGGTAGATTTTAAAATAAATTTGGAGGGAGAGAGTACAAACTACTCCCTCAAAACCCTTTTTGGTTCCCACATTTACATTTTGAAATTTAAAGAATCCCACTTCATAATAATATAATTTTTAATTTTTGTGTTGATTGTCTTTCTACCTTCTTGACAAATTTCAATTTTTTTAAACCGATAAGTGTTGATAATTTTAATTTAGAGAATGTACAGTCCTGACTAGTTCTTGAAACCCCATTTAAATTTTAAATGTTCAAACGCTTCCGATTATTTCGGTTGGGCCCTTTACATAAATCAAACAATTTTAATTTCATACCACACCTAAAAGTGTTTTTGTCTATTAATTTTGAAAATTTAAAGGGAACCCCCTTTCCATTTTCTTTTTCTTCATTTTGAAATTTAAGAATGTTAATATCTTTATGGTGGTTTGGAGTGTTCCTTATATTTGCCAGCAAAATGTAGATCTTATACCACTCTGATAAGTAGTTTACTATTTTAGTTTTGGAAATTTCGAAACACCCCTCTCCACCACATTTCATCAATTCCACTTAAAAAGATAAAATTTACAAAGTATATATATATATTATATATATAGTGGAGAGGGGTGTTTCGAAATTTCCAAAACTAGAATAGTATATAGTATATATATGTATATATACATATATATACACATATATACACATTCCTGGCAAATTATAATTTTCAGACTCTCCTATAAGATTTTTTCTACTTATATGCCTGCCCCCTATTTCCCGGAATTCAATTTTAAATTTTAAAATGTTAGGATATTTATGTTTATTTAGAGCAGTATCCATACCTACTTTCTGAATTTCAGTTCTCAGCTACATGGAGAAATACATGAATCCATTAGTTCAGGTATTAATTTCCCTCAACCCCATCATCACCCGTCCCCAAACCCTCAATTTCTTCAATTCCTACTTAGAAATTAAAAATTTAATAATTATTTTAAGTGGTTGCCTTACCTGCCTGCCAAATCTTGATTTTTTTTCCACAATGTGAAGTAGTTGTTTCTATTAGTTTTGAAAAAAAATTAAAACTCCTCACCATTTTTTCTCCCACTCACTCTTAGAAATTTCAAATTTCAAGAGTTATTTAAAACTGTCTTTCTCTACCTGTCCACCAAATTCTAAATATTTTAATTCATCTTAAATATTTTTTCTAATTTTTTCTATATCTGCATATTGAAATTTCTCATTTGTAGATTTGTCTGCTTGTAAGGGGCAATCTCTTTATCTTCATGACAAATTTCTGCTTTCGAGCTCATCTATAAGTGGATGATATTTTTCGGGACCATCCACAGAATCACACCTAATTTCTCCTTTATATAGAGTGTATTTACTCAGTATCATAACAATTATTATTATTATTATTATTATTATTATTATTATTATTATTATTATTATTATTAAGGTGACCTGGTGGTCTAGGGGTAAGGTGTCAGACTTCTGTGCTGGCGGCCGGGTTCAATCCTCGGTCCCGCACAGATTTATCTGATTACCAAACCCTTCCTTCACCTCTGACAAGACATCTTGTGAATGTGTGGAATGCCAGGCCTCCACCGTGGTTCGGATCCCACGTTAAACCGTAGGTCCTTCATTTCATCTCACAATCACCCTACCATTACACATTAGCGTAAGTGCGTATAACCCGAACGGGTAGTAAGACGCGGTGCAAATATTATTATTATTATTATTATATTACACAGTCCTACTATCGTTCGGTTATACGCACTACGCTAATGTGTTATTATTTATATTACACGCGTTTACCGTTCGGTTATACGCACTTACGCTAATGTGTAATGGTAGGGTGATTGTGAGATGAAATGGAGGACCTACGGTTTAACGTTGTGTACAGGCTGCTAGGGACAGACATATTCCGATAGAGTGTAGTACTATCGGTTTGTCGTGCTCGTGACGGCCCGGTTAAAGAGGGAGACACTATCATTACCTCTCACTCTTACTTAACTTCTTGCTTTGAGTAAAAATAAAAGTAAGGAAAGAGGGGATTAGTAACCTAACAGGGAATGTTTACAGAGGGGTTTGGTGGAATACAATGCTATCGTTAGAAGGATAAATACTTTTAACTACGCCTAGCTCAAGGGTGGATCCAGGGCTAGTTGGTTTTCACAAGGCTCCTTCAAGGATAAATTTATTAATTTTGATTAATAAAGATTTTAATTTATAATATTTTAATTATAATATTGCGAGTTTAAAAACTAGTTGGAACTAACAATTAATATAATAATAATACTTTAAGAAAGAACACAATTTGGATTAACCAATTTGTAATTTTAATACAAAAATAACATAAAACAAATAGTCACCGTCACAATAAAAGTAATAAATATATACTGTACATAGGTCTAAAGTGTTTTAGTAATAAAAGAAAAAAATATGTAATTTAATACATACTGGAAAATTTTAGTTTTAATCCCCTTTCTTTGCTCTAGAGCTAAGTTGAAAGAGATGTTGCCTAATTTTGATTAGGTCGTGTAGGAGATAGGATGAGGAAGGTATTAGTCAAATATTTATGATTATTTTCTATGCAGGAGGGGACGATTGCACCCAACCCCACCTGGATCCTCCCCTGGCCAAGCCAGGGAAACTCGAATAAATATATGACTTTTAATGTTAATGAGAACAAATTCACTGTGAGGTTTGTAAAGATGATTACATACTCCAACAAGTTAATATACAAAATTAAATATACCTTTTGGAATATGTGGGATACAAATGACATTGACTAAAGGTTTTTTTCATTTAAGATAAACACTTTTTTTTAAATATGTTATTCAACGAAACACAATAAGTGTAATGATCTTGATATTTTTTGGACACAATTATATTTAACTAGGACTGATTGCCATTAATGATATGATTTAAATTTCTAGGCCTAAGTACTATAGTTGTATTTGTAAACAAAATTAGTTACAGGTTCATATTGTTTACACTGTCATAATACAAACTGGTCGATAAGCTGTAAAAATATCTCAAAGGCTAGATGAGACATGTGGCCGACACGATTTGGAACAACTGGTTGACAAGTTCATGCTTAGGTGGACAAAGTGACAGCAAACTGGCCAACCAATTGGGGCTCCAGCTAACTGATCGACAGCACACTGGTTAACATGTGTGGAAAAAGTGGTCGACAGACAAGTGACTGTCATGCAAAAGCAGTGTCGATCACATGGTCGATGTGAGTAGGACCATGTGATAAAGAGCCAATTGGTCGACAAAAAGTATACAAATATTTGGAATTCTTGGTGGGTTAATTATCTGGCCCTAGTATGACCTACTGGTCGACTAGCTCATGCATACGAGGACAAAGTGATATACACACGAATAGTTGACCAAGTTGGGTGCATAAAACTAATCAACAATAAACTGGTCGATAGTGTGAACAAAGTGATCGACAGACAAGAATCTACACGAAGTAGTACTTAGACCAATTTGTTGATAAGGGTAGGACCATGTGCTAGACGACCAACTGATCGACAAAATATTAACCACATTTGATAGACTAGGTAACTAGTGGCCGTAGACTCGTCGAAAAATACGTACATAGAACAACAAAGTGATAGACAGTCAACTGGTCGACAAAAAAAAAAAAAAAAAAAAAATGCAGACAAACTTTGAGATGATCCATATAATAGTGGACCACAAGTTAATACATTGCGAATAAAGAACTCGCTAAGCCAAAAGCTAGGTGTTCTATTTTTGTATCCAGGTGTTCTTTTTCCACTATATATTTAGTCACATTACAGTGAACGTCTGTCATCCGTTAATAATAACAATGTCAATCGATTAAAATAGTGCGCTTTACATAACATTAAATAAACAATGTCCCTTCTGTTTAATGTACAAATAAAAATATAATTAAATGTTGGTAAATACACCAATCATATACATAATATACAGCGAAAATGTAAACCAAATTATTGTAAAATAATAGCAGAAAAGGTATGTTCTCTAAGAAGAAAATACAAGGAATTCATACAAATATTAAAGTTATTATTTTAATTACAATAAAATAATCAACAAAAATATACAAAATTCTCTAACCACATTACTCACAAGTAGCCTTATTAACGTTGTTATCTCCTGATTAAATATTGCTTTATTTGGAAAGATTCTCACCTGGATTATTTTTTAATTAAATGTATTTAGAATATATTTGGCGCTGTCACCTGGGACATTTTGAAAATTATATTCATGCATAATCTATTTGGAGTGCTTCCCTTCCAGCAAATTTTTAAAACTGGATGTCTCTAGAAACTATTTGCAGGGATCGTCGTCACCTCAATCACTTGGCGCATTCTTGAAAATTAAATGTCTTACGAAGTTATTTGCAGTTTTATTAAAGTCTTTTAGCTTCATATTCGAGAATATCAGAAGGTATGAACTACATCTAGAAGAGGGCTAGTTTATTCCAAGAGGGGCAATCACCCCTCTCTACATTCCATTTATCGTTTTCTCTGTCCCTAATTTGAAGTGGTCCTTTCCCACTTTTTTGAAATTATACTCTTTTAAAAGATATTTAGAGTAGTCCCCCCTCCAAATTATCTAGAACTTTGGATGTTCCTAGAACCTATTTTGAGTAGCGTCCTTCGGAATTTTTTAAAGTTTAGATACCTCCAGAAACTATTTTTAATAGTCCTCAACCAGTTTACTTTTTTAAATTTAGATCTCCTGAAAGCTATTTGAAGGGGCTCTCCTCCAAAAATGTTTAGAATTTAGGTGCTTCTAGAAAATATTTAGACTGCTCCTAGCTTGATTTTTTTCCAAAATCAGATGCCTCTAGAAACTTTGAAGTGGTCTTCTCTGGAAAACTTTTGATAATTGAATGTATATAGAAGTTATTTCGAGGTTAATGCAAGATATTTCAACTTCATATTTGATTGTATCAGAGGATTTAAAATATATTTAGGGGGGTGGGATTTATTCCAGCTGAGATTATTTTCAGGGGAACGAGGCCCCTCTTGCCCCCCCCCCCTCGGTTCTACCACCATAGATTGCAGTACTACACACATTTATTAGATGAGTCCATGCATAAAAAAATGCTGACCATCTCCTGTTGGGAGACTTTATCACGATCCATCATAGACAGGACCTTTCTCTCCCCACTAAAAACGAGGGTACATCTATGATATTACTCTATATTCTAAACGTATATTTTTTAAAGGTCTGGATCAAAAGGCCATTATTGCACGTGTGATGTGTGCTCAACTACAAGTAGAGATTAGGCAAGATAAACAGTAAGCAGTAGTATGCATAGGCCTATACATTTACAAAAGGTGCTTCACCCAGTGGCGGTGGAACTTTATTTGTGTCGGGATGAATACAATTTTTTTTAAAGGAACTTTCTGCCAATTAATAGGAGATCCGGGGACTCAACACCATATATTTTGTGAGAATTGAATACCCTTAGAATCCATTTTGAAAGGTCCTTGTCCAGTGATATTTTGAAAATTAGACTCCTTCCAAGATATTTGGAGTGATTCTCCTCTAGAACGGTTTTAAGATTTGGATACCCACCCCTAAACGATAATTATAGTTTTCTTTACCTATAATATTTTTAATTTGATTTTTCCAGAATATATTTAAAGTGGTTTTCCCCATGGCAAATGTTTAAATGTGTATGCCCAAAAAACTATTTATAGTGGTCCTCGCCTTTAAATTCTCAAGTGATGGCATTTTTCAAGAACATTTCTCGGGATTTTTCCCAATTTTACTGATGAGTGGCCACCCTGAAAATATTACTTGTGGTATATCCCTCACAATTAACTATAAATAACACTCATATCACCTACTGACAAAATATTACTTTAGCTCTATCTCTCACAATTCATTACAAGTAACATACTTAATTTACGTCCTAACAAAATATTACTTTGGATATAGACCTCGCAATTAATTACAAGTAACATTGTTAACTCACTTATTGACAAAATATTACTTGATATAAGCTAATATATCTGTTGCCAGCAGCAGTGTGTTGTTTTAATCTCAAACAAGTTCAAGATACCTATTTAGAGCCCAATCGTCAAAGCCATTTTTTTCCCAAAGTTTTTGAAATAGCACTTATCGATAAACTACCCACAAATGACAATGTATTAAAAAAAACTAGTAAACTTATAAAATGTTATTTGTCATGTTAGACATTCCCAAGATATCAATTGGGAACTGAATCATTGACTCTCTTTTTAAAATATTTCAAGTTTTTGAAAAATCACTCATCACACTTCAAAATTTTACTGACCAAAAACCAAATAGCCTCTACGTTGTTATTTGTGAGATAAATTACTCCCTAGGTTTGCATTTTAATCAGAATCTTTAGATCCAGTTTTGAAAAAAAAAATTATTAAAAAAATCTCTCATTTGTAAACTATCCTTAATTTGAGGGCTAGGGTCAAAATAAAATAAACGTGTAGAGATATTGCCCTATAACTTATAGATATCAAGTTTGAAAAAATCAATCAAACCGTATCCGATCCGTGGCCAGGGACAGGTTGACAGATAGACATGGGGACAAACAGAATTGTGAAAACTAGTTTTTTTAGTTCGAGTTTATAAAAAAAGTAAAAATTCATCAATATCTTGAAATAATTTTTTTTCAGGATTACAATACTTTATCTTGATATTAGTAAGTAAAAGAGTGGTTACCCTGGTATGTGTTTGGACACTACTCAGCAACAAGAAAACTGCTCACTGAGGGCTGTCTGTCAATTCATGTGTAGCTAACATTGTATCCCCTCTCTCTAACACCAACAATCCTTATTGAGGACTGTCTGGTTTGTTAGCAATGCATGCGTAGCTAACATTGTATCACAACTCTCTAACACCAACACTTGATTGGTGAGGAAGTAGACTCGATACTTCCTAGTTTATAAACTAAACATTTTAATATGACAAAGTTTATACTATGCTTCGTAAACTTGGGTACAAACTCTTGAACTAAGCTTTAGCTTTTACTCTTTGAAACACATTTATTGTATGTTAGTATTTTATTAAATATATTACTAATCTAGACGCCTACTACATCATGCCTGTTCCATTCTATCTTGGTCCATCAAATTTACCCTTTCGTTAAACCAGTGGTGTGCCTAGACATTTCCATCAGGGGGGCCACTGGGATTTTACCAAGTTCCCTCCCATATCATCGTCTGATTTTTTTTAAAGAAGATTCTATAAAAGCTATTTGGAGCTTCCCACCCCCAGATAAAAAAAAGGATGCCTCTCTGATTTATTTGGAGTTATCCTTGTATGGATTTATTTTAATTAGATGCTTCTAGAATCTATAGGTTAGCTTCATAAATATTTTCAATTATATTAGGAGTTCAATGTGTTCTTCTCCCAACAAATAGTTAATTTTTACGAGTTGTTTTGAGGTAATGCATTGCTTACCATTACAATTGTCACAAAAATAAACCAGAGTAAATTCAAGCCCATTTCTTATTTCCTTTTCTAGTTTATAGTGACCTAACGTACATGATTTGGAGTGTTCATCTAATTTAATTATCTGTTTAGAAAAAGGCATTACATCAATAATTCGGTGACCCTTAGTGGAAGAATCCTGTGTTCTTTCAACTTTCCAATATTTTCTATGAAAAGTGGTGGTAAGGTATTTTCATTACTATATTCATATTTTGAAGTAGTGTTTTCACTAACGAGTGAAGGATGTCCACATTCGGTAGTAAATCATCCAATTCGTCATCTTCATCAAAAAAGTATGTGTCTGCCTGCATATCTTTGGAATTGGAGGTTCCTGCAGTTGTTGTAAAGTCTTCACTTTCTTGGGCGCAAGTCCTAATAACCATTAAATATATAACCCGCCTCGGTGGCGTAGTTGGCTAACGCGCTTGTCGTGTTGAGCTCTACTGCTGAGAATGGGGGAGATCGAGGTTCGAATCTCGGTCGGGTGAACTGAGGGTGGTTTTTCCTAAATGGTTTTCCACGCAAATGCGGGTTCACTTCCTCTAATTCTACCTTCCCAATTCCTATTTCATTAGCGTAATTAGTACTTAAAGCAAATAACCCGAACGGGTAGTAAGACGCGGTGCTAATATTATTATTATTATTATTATTATTATTAAATATATATATTTTACATAGTTATTTATTTATTACAGAACGTCTTACCATTCATCTTAGCTATTCGCATTTAGTTATTATAATAGGGTAAGAGTGAGTAAAGTAGAATAGAAAAGAAATGTACCGGGTTTTTGTGGAGGAAGCGTGGGAAACTGTTACTAAAAGAAGCTTTGGTAGATTACACTAAGTCGGAATTCAAACCTTGACCTCCCACTCACTAACAAACCAGAAAAACGTGTAATTTACTCGGCATGTATACTGATTAGGGCTTATAATCACTAACCCATAACTTATAAATTATATTATAATACAATAAACACCTTATATTTTGTGTATAGCTAAGGACTATTTTAAACTTTAGGTAGCCAACACACTCGATTACAAAAACTTGCAATCATTTCCGTTTGGAACCAATTTAACGCAGCCACATTTCATGTACACGACTGTACTTTTTTTTTACAATTTATTTATCAACATAAATATATTTGGCACATTTTTGGCATATTTGCAGAATTTTTTTAGAAGATAAACAAATAAAATACGCCTAAATATACTTTAACAAACACAAAATACAAATATTAGTTGTAATTTTTTCAAACTACAGTTACCTTTTAAATGATTCAAATTTGTTTCTGGTTAATTATGATTCTTCTTTCTGGATTCTCCATCTCTTTAAATCTCTGGATCGTTTTCTTCTTTTGCATACTTTACTTGGTAATGAACGAGGCTTAGACATTTTGTACACAGTAAAATTCACATAAAAGTTGATTAATATCAAGGCCACAGTCGGGAAATTTTATGAACAATATATATTGCTTTGTTTATGGTTTAAACAATACCAAAATTAATGTACAAATTCAAATTAGGGGGCTGTGTTACCATAAAAAGCACTTCAGAGAGCATCCAGAGGTGTTTAATAATTAGAATTTTTTCTAGCCTTCGGCAGCTATGGTGTTAGGCTGCCATCAAAAATACTTTAGAGAGCTTCTAGAGGTGTTTAATATTTGATTTTTTTCTAGTGTATGGCAGTTATGGTGTTATGTTGCCATGAAAAATGCTTCTAGAGGAGTTTAATACTTAGAATTTGTCCTAGCCTCCATCAATTGGGGGATGGGCCACCCCCTGAAATTATTTGTTGGCTACGGCCTTGATTAATGTAATTATATTAATGCCAGTTAAATGGTAGCCTACGCTCAAACTAAAATAAAAACTAAACAATGTCTAAGGATACTGGTAACAATAGACTGTACAGCTTTCACACATTAAATAGCTAACAGGCAAGAACAGTCTAAAATATCAGAATATTACTCTTCGTATGTTTTTGTACCTCAATAATTTTCTCAGCTGGTTTTTAAAAGTTGGCTAATGATCTTCATCCCCCTCATCCCTCCCCCCCGCCCACCGCTGTCAATCAAAACACAAGCGGTCACTCCTACCTGTGTTTGGTTCTCAACGGTACGGCCCGGTTTGGCTGTATTTATTTCTGTGAAAATCACATAATTTCGGGCAATTTCCTATCCAGTTTTTAAAATATGATAGTAACGATTGTATTAAAAATGTCAAATGAACCAGTATTTATTGCTAAATAAGGAGAGCTAAATTTAATTTCAAAATACAAAGTAGTTTTCTAATAGGAAATTTATTTGTAACCGAATGAGAAAGTCTACCGCCGATTCAGTTTCATTATTTATTAAATAAAAATTAATATCTTGGAAAATATGGTACATACCGTGCCTAAAATATGCTTACAATATAGTGCTATATTACCCGTACATCCACAAAAAAAATTAAGGCTTTTGCTTGTATTTCTTAATAGTTGGATACGAATTAGTATTATTAAGTTAAATTATGCATTATAACTATTTAAACAAAAAATACATAACAATTTTGCTCTATTATTACTTATTTTAATATTTTTATTCTATTAAAAAGTCTCACAACCATAAAAATAAGAAAATAAAATAAAAAATTATTATTACTCTTGCACAGCCTTAACGTGGAATCCGAACCATGGTGGTGGCCTGGCATTCCACACATTCACAAGATGTCTTGTCAGAGGTGTAGGAAGGGTTTTGAAATCAGATAAATCTGTGCCGGGACCGAGGATTGAACCCCGGCCGCCAGCACAGAAGTCTGACACCTTACCCCTAGACCACCAGGTCACCGCTAATGTGTTATGTTAGAGTGATTGCGAGATGAAATGAAGGACCTACAGTTTAACGTGGGATCCGAACCACGGTGGAGGCCTGGAATTCCACACATTCACAAGTTGTGATTAATACACGTCTTGCCAGAGGTAAAGGAAGGGTTTGGCAATCAGATGAGTCTGTGCTAGGACAGGGGATTGAACCCCGGACCACTAGCACAGAGGTCCGACACATTACCCCTAGAGCACCAGGTCACCGGCTGTTATTAAAAGTTTACTATAGATTACAAGAAATGAGGGCTCTACTTGATTTTTCAAAGTCATCCGATTGCTAAGCTGGAAGCTCGAAATATCAAAATATATTGGAGTTGAACAAAGCGTTTGTGTTTTTAGAAAGTTAAAAGTAAATTTTTTTTTAGTTTTTTAATGTTAAAATAATATTAAGTAGTAGTCGCTTGGCCTGATTGTAATTCGGGATACCCTAAACACTCAGTAATATTACTTAGTAACGCCATTGGGTAAATGTTCTTCCTAATATAGTCCTAACTCAGCTACAGGTGGTATTAGCCATTGGATAAAGGTTCTTCCTAATATTGATTTAACTCGGAAACCACTGGTATGAGCTACTGAATGAATATTCCATTCTAAGGTGATCCGGCTATAGTTATAGCTCAGCAGCCGGCGGCATAAGTGGCGGTAAGAAACTCATGATAATCTATTAAGGCGGTAGCATTATCCCTACCAATCCGTCACTGTGTCAAGGCCAGTAGGTTGTTTTTTTGCATGGTGGACAAGACACTTAACCTGGGTTCAAATGAAGGAACCTTGATGGATGCTTCACCCCGTTACATTATTAGTGATTCGTCATTGAATGATAACTCAGTGATGTCGTGTAAATATACATGCAAATTGATTATATGCTGTCATGTCACAAATGAGCATCGCGGTTATCTTCCTACATTAGTGAGCAGTGAGAAATTATCTTATCAAACGTATTATCATGGTAGTATCTTTCATTTAAATAACTTATACCTACTCTAAATAAAGATCTAAAATTAACATTCGTGATTCTCAAATGATTGAAATAATTAAGGCTATCGTCCGTAAGTATAGTATGATTTTGATAGGAATAACAATAGATGTTAGTTGTTAAAGTTAATAAAACCATTTTAATATATTCATACATCAAGCCATGTGATCTGAAGCTCTTCCTTTTATAGATATTATCAATACTTAAAAAATACCACAACTAATATAGTAAAATGCTAGCAATACTGGTCGCAAAGAAATATGTTTGAATTTTCTCTACTCTTCTTCCAAACAAAATCAGGGTATATTTATTTTCTTATAATAGTGTGTACACAATGTACAAAGCTTTTCTCTCTTCTGCATCTAGTCTCGAACCCAACACTTTCGCTTTCATAATCTTAGATATTTCAAGGACACTATATTACTCTGCAATGTCGATCCCCTCCCTATGCCATTTTTAATCGATGAGGAAATGTTGAAAATGCAACATAGTTAGATTTGTGTGTACACATGCTTTGACGCGTTATTTCTAGAATGCATCTCTGACCTCTCTATTATATCACCAGTGATGCGTCACTTGGTGATACAGTGTGCGTGAAACTTTGGACCATGAAAGACAAACTCATTTGATCGAATGGGCCACATTAAAAATTGAAGATACCGAGATGGCTGCCTTTCAGAAAATTTAATATTGTCACTAGCTAACATTTTTAAAAACCAGTTTAAAAATCAGTAATATTATTATTATTATTATTATTATTATTATTATTATTATTATTATTATTATTATATTATTTATGCACCGCATCTTACTACCCATTCGGGTTGTACGAACTTACGCTAATGTGTAATGGTAGGGTGATTGTGAGATGAAATGGAGGACCTACAGTTTAACGTGTGATCCGAACTACGGTGGAGGCCTGGCATTCCACACATTCACAAGATGTCTTGTCAGAGGTGAAAGAAGGATTTGGCAATCAGATAAATCTGTGCCGGAAACGAGGATTGAACCCCGGTACCCCAGCACAGAATTCTGACACCTTACTTCTAGACCGCCAGGTCCCCTGTATTATTATAAAAAGTAGAATAAGTTTAGATCTTTGGATGTTAAGACTAAGTACCACTTTCATAGTTAGATTTAATACGCCTCGAATGTGGGGCTAAACTAAATACAGGGCAACACCTTCCTATATCAAAATGGGGTGGGCCAGTTTCATGTGCGAAATTGACCCATTTTATTCGAGCCTAGGTGGGTGTTGTCTTATGTTTGGTTTCAAGGTGCACTTACGCCGTAACTAAGTCTGAGCCAGTTTAATAGCCAGACTCAGTACACCTCAAATGCGCCATTAAACTAAATACAAGACAAGACCTATGGAGCAGAAACTTTAACTTTTAGGAAGATGGAATAGAAATACTTGGAGAGCATTGAAATGTGGTGCTGGAGAAGATCAGGTGGTCAGACAGGGCGACAAATGAAGAACTCATAACAAGAATGGATAAGGAGATAATCGTTTTGTATGTGATTCTTTGGTTACCTACTCACTACAAAGAAAACTGGATCGCAGACATCCTTAGGAGGAACTGTCTTCTGCACGACCTCATAGAAAGAAAGGTTTAGGGAAAAAGGAGCTTAGTAAGAAGGAGGATTCAGAAGGAAAGGTTGAGGGAAAGAGGAGTCGAGGAAGAAGGAGGATTCAGAAGGAAAGGTTGAGGAAAAGAGGAGCTTAGGTAGCAGGAGGATTCCAATATTAGATCCCTTGAAGGGAATAAGAAAATTATGTGAGCTTAAGGAGGAGGAAGAGGGCAGGGCAGGGCACCTCGGTGGTCTAAGTTCACTGACAAAAGAAATGGACCTGTCGTGAGACAAAATAGCTAATAATAATAATAATAATAATATTGGTGTGGCTATTTTTACTTTGAATTCTAATTTGTGTTACTAATTTGGTTATTTTTAGCACCTATTTGCTTTTTATTTATAAAATGTTGGTGTTCATAAGAGATACAGTCTAATTTGTATAGTCATAACCTTATCTGACCGTTATAATAGTTACTATATTTACTTTCACGTATTTATAGGTCAAGTCCGGCTATCTGCATCTGTCACTAGATACATAGATAGTTGTCCTATAAAATAACACAGATAATAGATTAGAATATATTGACCATCTTGGCTGCACCAAAAATATGTCTGCATTTTCCAAAAGGCGCTTTCTGTGAAAATTGAACTGTAACAGCTTATTGAACTCTTTGATAAGTTTTTTCCTAGGGTGGTCCGACTATTCACACTCGCTTACGCCATTGAAACCTGTCAAAGCTACTACCTAAACTTAGATGACTTCAAGGATTAAAATCAGCAAAGATTGCGTCATATAGAAGGTCAGTAGCGAAAGAAACAAAATGGTTTACTAGCCTGGGGAATCTTGTGGTTATAAACACAATCACTTTTACTCAGAAGTAACTTGACAAATAGCTCTCCATATTCCCTGATACGCAACAGTTTACTGGGTCAAATAGATGGATATTTCCCGGAATGTCTAAAATCCGATCTTCAGAAAGTAGAAACATATTTTTAGCGGCCAACAAATAACATATTATATTATTAGTGTAATTTTATAGATATCGATCAAATGTGACAGCTGCAGATAAAATGACCTGATGTATGAATGTGTGAAAATAATATTATATATATATATATATATATATATATATATATATATATTTTTAGCACCGCATCTTACTAACAGTTTGCGTTGAATTTAGAGGAAGTATACCCGCATTTTCGTGGAGGGAGTATGGGAAACCATTTAGGAAACTCACCCTCAGTACCCCCGATCAGGATACGAACCCCGTCATCAACAGTCTAGACCATTGCAAGGGTGACGCCTTAGAACATGCGGCCACCGAAGTGGACTAGGTTGAACTATATTTAGTAACTTTTCTACTTTCTAACCATTCCTATGAAAATTGCACTGTTTTCCATAAATTGTGTTGACGCTTTTTTTTTTAGAATGTTTTTATTTGAACACTAGCTATTCAGTAATTTGGAGTATTTAACGTGCACGATCTTAACAGACCGATTATACCAGCTCATGACATACAAACTAACTTAATTCTAGTACAGGCACAACCACCAGTCTCCGGTCGTAGTTTCATTATTGTGGAAAGGGAATCACCTCTTCCATCGATGGTTAATATTTCGGCCCCACCGGGAATCAAACTCAATCAAAACCTTATAGGGCCCCTACATGATCAGTCAGACTGTCAGTAATAATTAATACAAACAGTCTGACTGATCGTGTAGGGGCGGTACTGATGGCAGAACTGGCTAAAATACTGATGTGATCTGAATTTTCTGATCACATCAGTCTCAGGCCATCAGTCTTGTGAGTGGTGGAGACACTGACAATATGACTAACCGTGAGCGCGCGCTCTTCAGTATTTGATTCAGTCTCAGTAGCAGAGGCTGCCCACGTGTTTTTCTTATCATCCATGTTGTTGTACGTTGAATGCAGGAGCTGAGACTGATAAAAATAATGACGTGAAGACTGACTATGTACACAGCATTCACGATAGGTCTTTACCTGGATGACAGTTCGAAAATCATATGTTTAGGTTTTGGGTTGCCAACACTTGTAAAAGATCACAGTCTTGTTATAAATGTAAAGATCTTTAATTACCTGTTATATATTACATTTAAAATAACGTAAACTTAAGTTTACTCATACTATTTAATTTTTTTTAATAATTTCTTTTTATCCAACTTGAAACAATATTTTAAACATAATTAAATATAGTTATTTTTCGTTTTGGAACGTTACTGATTTTGTGTAATATAGTGCACACATCAATATCTTTTAATACAGGCATCGTATTTACATGGAAAAGAGAAAATTGTTCTCATTTCTTTTACATACAATAAATTATTTTATGATTATTTTATCGTATTTTGAAATATTTAACTGAATAAAATATTTTCATCAACTGCATGTCTGCATCATTGTAAAAAACTTGTTTACCGTTATGTTCAATCATATGGTTTAGATTCGTCAGCCGCCATTTTGAAGTTATGTTCGTTAGAAGTTTTTGTGAAAGTGGTGCGAGTATTTTTTTTAAGGGGAATAAAACTATAAATAAACTTTGTGTCCGACCTTAAATAAATATATAAATAATATTGGCCTAAATTACTGTGGTTAACTATCACATTAATATATTACCATCTGTTTTCATTACACTCATCCAAAGTGATAGATGTCAGCTGTTGGCGTAGTGATATATTAGGGATTACTTCTAGTAACATTTCGAGCTGTCATCCAGGTAAACTTAGCTCTTGAATGCCTTTTACGGTCCCGGTGTGAATACTGATGCATACTGTCAGTCAGACTGTCATTCTTAGGACTGAGTTTTACTGATCGTACAGGGGCCCTATTAGGTTAGTATCAGTAGACAGATTCACAACTATACTTACAAGTTTATATATATTTATGTGGTAATCGTTAGTAGTTTTGTGTTCATACCTGCAAACACTAAGCTCGTGTATTCTTTAAGGTTTTGGCGATATATAATCACTCACTTCGGTGGGCGCATGGTCTAAGGCGTCATTCTTGCAATAGTTCAGACTACCTATGATGGGGATATCAGGGCTCGAATCCAGGTCGGGTGTACTGGGGGATGTTTTTCGTAAATGGTTTTACAATCTCCCTCTACGCTACACTTCCTCTAAAATTCAACCTTCCTCATCCCTAATATATTAGCGTTATTAGTATATATGCGTATAAACCGAACGGGTAGTAATACGTGGTGTATATATATTTTCACCACATCTTACTACCCGATCGGACTATACGCCTATATACTAATTACACTTATATATAACCTAGGAGCAACATCTGTTTTGCAATATTTCAGCTACCTAGACAGTCCCCTTAAGGATAGAGAGTATGTAAACTAGGCTCTTGCCACTGAAGAAAAAGTGGAAGCTCTGTACTTTTCCGAGGTCATGTGCCCGTATCGGTGATATATTGTCCAGGCACGCATGACGTGTAACATAAAGTCAAATTAAATTCTACTGTAGATAATTCTTAACAGCCTTCTAGTGATTAGTTCAACTGTAACCTATAGGCTTACAGATCATTAGTAAGGACAATTCTTATCTAACAGACTTTAAAAGGTAAATATCAAAGATAGTGAGATCACAAATACTTTATAAATAATTTGGTCAAGGGTGTTCAAGACTGTTTCGAAATATTTTTAACATTTTATTACTTTGTTGGGAAACCGTTTGTACTCGTTGGATTAATATTGTTTTAAATAAAATAACCATTTTGGGGGATCTCCCTTAACATATTTATTACTAATGAAAACAATTCTTAAGTACTTATAGACGCTTATTGTCGTTTAAGTGATACATTAGTAAAACATTTTTAATTACATTTTATATAAGATTGAAAATATTAAATAAGTAGTCCCCAGCAGTACCTATTTATTTTAGAAAAAAAAAGCTCTAATACATCCAGCACAAAATAGTTTCCCAGCAAAATAATAAAATGTTACTAATAATTAAAAAAGACTTGAATACACTTCGGTTGTACCATTTTATAGTGAGTAAAATGTTATAATTTGGATCACAGCACACTTAGAATAACTTTGTTTTAATTCACTGTTCATACACATATTTCCACCTATTTGAGGTAAAATACCCTCGCACTTTGATATTTCCTATATAAAAGGCAGTTATGAAGCATCAAAACCACTAAAACAATCTTCAATTATTTTAGAATTTTCTTTTGTGAACCTGTAAAAAATTGGCTTTATTTTCCTTTACAGTCCAATTTTTATAGGTAGATTCAGCTAGAAATGTTACTAAGCCTCCTTTCGCCTATTCATACGTCAATTCACGTAATTTTCAGCAATCACATTTTATAGATATTATCAATACCTAGTTCGACGCCTAAACTCGGTCAGTAGGTAGTGTGTCAGTCTAATGAGCTAAGGTTCTTGGTTTCAATTCTCAGCAAGGTTGAAAACTTAATCATTGGTGAAATGTGGGCTTCCCCTTTCACAGTGCTGAATTAACTGTCGGGGGCTTGATATTATGTTAGTTTTAGAATTAAGTTAATTTATAGGTCGTGTGTGGATATAATCAGTCGGTTCAGAAAGTGCACGTTGAATAAATTAAATTAAAATTAAAATAAATACTTAGAAAAAAAAAATATAATTATCATTGCTTTTTACTACATGCTTGGGTTAAAAGCAATAATAATAATAATAATAATAATAATAATAATAATAATAATAATAATAATAATAATAATAATAATAATAATAATACTAACAATAATAGTAATAATAATAATTTCAATTTCCTTTATAATAATAATATAATAATAATAAAAATAATAATATAATAATAAATAATAATAAATATATAAGCAAAATGTTATCAATGTTGACCACAAATCAAAACTATGTTTGTTAACCTCTTACTGTATGTTTCTAGCTATTTAGGCCTACTTCAATTTACTTTAATTTTAATTCATGTGAAATGTCACTCATAATTAGTCAATTTCTTATTCTTTCAAAATTATAAAACCTAAAATGTAAGATGTAATCCTTTAGTGAGATGTGGATAACTTTCACCTCCATTTTGGATTCAGCAACAATTTGAAATAACAAACCATATCTTAAACAATGCAATGCGTTTCAGCACTTCGGTAGGCATCTATCTTTAAGGGTTAGAGATGTTGAATTAAGTTTCACCCGCTTTGGTGTCCGCATAGCTTAAGGCACTACACTCGCAGTAGACTAGACTGTCGATGACGGGGAGATCAAGGTTCGAATCTCGGTTGGGTGTACTGAGGGTGGTTTTCCCTAAAAGTTTTTTGCAACCCCCCCCCCCCCTTCACGCAAATGCGGGTAAGCGTCCTATAAATATAACTTTCCTGATACCTAAAACCATTAGCATAATTAGTATATAAGCATATAGCCCGAGTGGGTAGTAAGATGCGGTGCTAAAAAAATTAACTGCTATGTTATATATAAATGAAGTTTTCTATATGTTCTGATGTTTTAGTTGAGTCTTTATTTCGTTTATTAAACTGCTCTAAGGATTCTTGGTTTGATTTCAGCTGACAGAAAAATAATTAATACTTTTAAAACATAGGTTGATTTATTTTAAAAATTGTAAAATTAATGGTCTGAGAGATAACTGTTGGGGTTAGACTTATTAATTTAGAACGAGCCATTAATATCTTTCGTATGCAATAAATCTGCATCTATTTAGTTTGTTAAAAGGGAAACAAATATTCAATAAAATCTAATAGTCTGTACATGTGATAAACGCGCAACTAATTAGTTTGTTAAGGGAAACCAATATGCGATAAATATAATAGTCTGTACATGTGATAAACGCGCAACTAATTAGTTTGTTAAGGGAAACCAATATGCGATAAATATAATAGTCTGTACATGTGATAAACGTGCAACTAATTAGTTTGTTAAGGGAAACCAATATGAGATAAATATAGTAGTCTATATAGGCAACAAATGCGCTACTAACTAGTTTGATTAAAGGAAAACCAATATTCAATTAATCAAAGAACCTGTACATGCAATAAATGTGCAACTAATTAGTTTGTTAAAAGGGAAATCAATATTCAATAAATCTAATAGCTTGTACATTAATTAACTGCGCAACGAATTAGATTGTTTAAAGGGATACCATTATTCAATAAATATTGATAATACTTTTATCAACTTTGCAATTTAATAGGGAATTAAAATGTATTTATCTTTGTTTGTTCTATTCACAGAAAGAGATTGTCAATGAGCCCAGTCCACAATTATAAAAATGCGATCATGTTCTTAGAATAATCCTTCATAACGACTCAATATTGATGGTGTTCACCTAAGAGAACAATGACTACTATCCTGAGTCATTCAGCAAACATAATAACTAGTTTATTTGAGAAAGACAATACGTTGACCTCAATTCAAAACACATTCACTAGATTGGTTATGATCATACTTGTAAAGCCACGAGCTATTTTCGAATCTTGGTCAAAGAGTTGTCCATGATTTGGTTCTCGAATCCTGGTAGCTGGTCAATGAAATATCCATTATTTGGGATTTGCACCCAGGTGGTCATTTGAAGAACTACCAATTGTTTGGTCCTTGCATCTAGAGATGAAAATTTTCTGGGAAACTTTAAATAGGAAAAACTTCTGCAGTGGCGGCTTGCGGTGGAGGGGTTAAGTTGCAGTGGCGGCATCTAGAACTTATTATACATCAAAATATAGTGTGTTAAGATACGAGTGAGCTATAAGAAAGGGGAGGTGGTATGGAGGTGGAGGAGAGGTGGATAGGAATAACGGAAGATAGGGTGATGGACAAATGTCGGGCCAACCTTAAAATTATTTCAATAAATTTATTGATACTAAAAAGTTGAAGCATGATTTGTGAACATAACGGATCTACAAAGGTGAGAACATTCATTTGTTTCTTTACTACTTTTTTTAGTACCGCGTCTTACTACCCGTTCGGATTATACGTCTATGTACTTGTTACACTAAAGTGTTAGTGATGAGGAAGGTTGAATTTAGATTAATTATACCTGCATTTGCATGGAGTGAGAGTGGAAAACCATGTAAGAAAACCACCCTCATTGCACCCGATTGGTATAGAAACACCGGTCTCCCTGTCTTTGTCAGCCTTGTCTATTTCTAAAGTAGCGCATTTGGCCGTGAGGCCACTGAAGTTAGTTTGATGATGGTGTTAACGCCCTTAGGAGAAATTAATATAAGTATAAACGTTGACATTAGGGATGTCTATCTATATCTTGATTACATTGGTTACATTTAATCAGTTGAAATTATTTTACAGAAAAAAATATAGGGAAAATTTTCCGTCTCACATTCCTACAGTTGCATTCTGGTGACCGGTCAAAGAACTGCCCTTTGTTTGGAATCTGAACCCTGATGGCTGATCAAGTAATAAGATATATAGGTCTATATTTTTTTATCACTGCGTCAAACTACCTGTTCAGGTTGTACGCATATATGATAAATTGAGACAGTGGCTAGAAGAAGGGCCTACAGGACTACAGACCCTTATTCTGGAGAACACAAAAATAAATTCTCCATTCCTTACTCCATGAACCTGCAAAATTTAATTCCATAATTTTGATTTGTTGGCTTGGTGGAGCAATTATTGTGTAATGATTTCATCTCAGTTTGCACAACCAATGAGCACATATTATTGTTTCTAAAGCCATGTTAGTTTCTTGGTGTTTTATTATTGTGTAGTCTATTTTGATCAATTTTGTATCTATCCTATAAAAAGAATGGCTAGCCGTCAGAATGTTTTAGATTATCAATTTTAAGTGGTGCTAAGAATAAAATAGTTATAAAAGACAATTCGAAGGAAACTGTGGCAAGATCGCATAGACAAAATGGACAGGAATATGTTTCTAAAATGACAGGAAAAGCTATTCCAGGTAAAACCTTTTCTATTACAGATAAATGTTGCTCAAAGAAATGCTTTTAAAATTTTCTTCCTTCAGAGCAGAGATACTTGTTTGAATCATTATATGAGAGTGGATTCAAGGAATCACAGGATATTATTTTGGTTGGCTGCATGAGTTTGGCTGAGTTACCAGAAACTCATAGGAAGATAGAACAGCCTAAAGTTAACAGACAATATACATGGCAGTTCTTTATGAAGAAAGATGGCTGTATTAGAATAATTTATCAATCGTTTCTCATCAGTATGTATCAAGTCAGCATTAAGCGAGTACGGCCAAAACCAAAAGAAAATCATTGGAAAGCAGCCCCTCCCATAACAACCTGGTAAAGCATGGAAAGCCAAGAGAGATTGCTGCTAATGTTTATGTAACAGCTATGGATCACTTAAAGAGTATTCCATACAAATCAAGTCACTACATGCAACGAAAATCAAATAGGGTATATTTTGACAGACCTTACAATAAAGCATATTTTTAACGAGTTTGAAAAATACTTTAAAGACAAAACTGGAAATCGACTGAAGATGAAATACGAGATTTATTTCAAGTTTCTTAGGGGAAAGAAATTTCACTTTCCAAAAACCCAAGTCTGACACTTGTGACTACTATCGGGAATGTGAGCTCAAACTGGAAGAATATCCAAAGGATGAGTGTCGTTTGGAGTATGCTTTGCCTAATAAAAGAGTTGAAGCATATGAAAATTTAAAATATGATTGATTAGCTATGAAACCAAGAGAACAAGACGATACTCTTGTCATAGAGTTTGACTACGCGCAAAATATCCCTTTGCCAAAGCTTACCATGACCAAACAATTTTACAATATACTTTTATGGTTATTTGTCTTCAATGTACACGTACAAAATGATGGTTCATCCGTTTTCTACACCTTCCTGAAATCACAGTGTAAAAGGGGCCTAACACTGAGCTTATTTTGACTGCTATGAAGAATTGATGTATCCACACGAAATAATATTTCTATCAAATGGCAGTGGACTGTAGACTATTCATCTATTCATTCGGGATTCACGTGTGACATAAACTTCGCAGCTATGAAGTCTGCCATCAAGCGAATAGAATAGATTGAGGTTCCAAAAGGATACCTGGAGAAGATAGTGATGTGCCGTGAAAATGCATCTCCTTTTCACCTAACACATGTTCCGTCTATCGTGCATGACTGGGACAAAGCGCTTCTTCTATTATTTGAGAAAAAAACAGTAAACAAATTGTTCCCTTCAGAATACAAACCATGTGTGACTCTATATGCATCAAATACATACTGTGAGGTCTTTCAAACATTCAGGTACGTAAAAACTATACCCCGAGAACTCAATCTTCACTATGTGTCCCGGGTTCCTTTGAAGCAGGCCATAATGAAAGATATAAGGGACTTGTTTGTCTCTTTGAAAGAACAAAGCAAAGACTTTCTTCAGTTCTTTTTATAAGAGTGTATACAAGTACAGGTGTCTCCAATGGAACATGAGAGCGAGGGTGTGACCGAAGATTAACCTATGTGAACATTACGAACTTGCAGAAAGAATTATATTTAAGTTTATGTACAGTTTTGAATATCCCCCCCCCCCTCTTGTTTTATAAATAATAATACCTAAAGTTAAGTTTATGTTCAGTTTTGTATGAATACTTTTTTTCCTCTTGTTTTATAAACAGTTTATTGACAAAAGTGTATGATGTTTATCAATAATATTTCTCTCGAGCAAAACATTACTTTATGCATAACAACTCTTTTTCAAACACAAATACCT
>JBCFYV010001669.1:0-47992 GCA_039000515.1 Timema cristinae
AAGTTCTTACCACGTGATGCCACCCATCATTGCTATAAACTACAAGCAGTAAACAGGAGACCGTAGCAAGGTCATGATCTTTAAAACTCTCTGGGTAAGGTTGTTCTCCATATTAACAATAATATGTTTTTATTTAATTGATATACATATCATATTGTTGCCGTAAATAATTATGTTTGAAAATAAATGTGTGTGTGTGTATATAAATATATATATAATATATATATAAAAATATATATATCAAACATAATAATATTATAAAAATTATTATTGTTACTATATTTATATATTGAATTGTTTAAACTTCTTTACTATTCATTTAACTAAATTATATTCAAATCGTTCCTCTCTAATTTATCTTTGATGTGTCATCGTACCCAAAGCACTACCGATGTTGTCACATTAAAAAAAAATACCTATTGCCATTTAATAATTATTTCTTTTAAAAAAGTGATCCGCTGGATAAAATCCATATATATATTGTTCATATGGTCACTGCAATTTTTCTGGTTTATTTTTGTTGTTGTTTTGTTGTTTGTGTTGTACGTCCTCACCCTGTCCCTTTTGGATGCAGAACGAGTAAAAACTTTAATCAGAATTCTTAGATAATAAAAATAATAGAGACTAAACAACTATGAGCAAACCATAAGCATCATTTAAAAAGAAAATCTAGACCTCACAGCCCTCTTGATCAACTATATGCAATAGTTCCATGTCCCTCAAACTCATTTCATTTCCTAGTATTAATAATAGTGTATAGGTATATTCATGGGCGTGCAAGGTGTCGTCCTGCCTCCTTACGTGCTCTATGCTTTCTGAGCGTACTTGGCGACTGCTGCTTTCTACGGTTTGGATGGATCTGCCGGTGAAGCTGAAGAAAGGTGTTGGCGCCGGGGTCGGGAGAAGACCGCCGGATGAGGCGAGGAAGAATCCGGGCCGGGGAGTGACCGGCCCCGGTCAAGAAGAAGTTGTCGGCGAGCGGCGGGGGATCCGCCGTCAACGGCAGGCTGTGCTGCCCGTCCTTTCTGGGGAAGTTGGAAGTTTACGCTCGCGGGGACTGAAGGCTCCTCCGGTCAGGAAGGAGCTCGTGCGAGGCGACTGAATTGTATCTCCTCGGATAAGACTCTCTTCCGATACTTTTGCCACAAACAGCTCAAATGAAAATCCTGAATTATATCTCTTTTAAAAATTGGAATTATATCTCCGAAATCCTGAATGGTACCTCCTCGGAAGAGACTCTCTTCCGATACTTTTGCCACAAACAGCTCAAATGAAAATCCTGAATTATATATATTTTAAAAATTGGAATTATATCTTTGAAATACTGAATTGTACCTCCTCGGAAGAGACTCTCTTCCGATACTTTTGCCACAAACAGCTCAAATGAAAATCCTGAATTTGATCTCTTTTAAAAATCGGAATTATATCTCCGAAATCCTGAATTGCACCTCCTCGGAAGAGACTCTCTTCCGATACCTTACACATAAATAGCCCCGACTGAAAATCCTGAATTGTATCTCTTAAGTATACGACCTTAAATTTTAATTCTTATGCGCACTTTGAATAAGTCGGTTAGTTTGTCATAAGACTTCTAGATGGCATAACAAGCGACAAACTTTGGTTGATGCTTAGTACAGCTCATAAATAACAGAGGGCAGCATAGGGTAAAATCAATCAAATAACTGTAAATGATACAATTTATAGATTATTATTATTATTAGCACCGCTTCTTACTACCCGTTCGGTTTATACGCACTCACGCTAATGTGTCATGGTAGGGAAATTGTGAGATGAAATGAAAGTCCTGCAGTTTAACGTGGAATCGGAACCACGGTAGAGACCTGGCATTGCTCACATTCACAAATTTACAAGTTATAGAGGATTTTTATTTTCGTTTATGTTTGAAAAAATTAAAATCCCATTGTAATAAGTATTTTAGCATTTTAACGGAAAACACACGATTTGTGTATTTATAATTATTATGTTTATATATTTCTTTACGCATTCTATGGAACCAGTAATATTTACATATGTTTTTAATAGATGTATAAATAATATGCCAAAAGTAAAATTTAGGTTACGATTAAATAAAATATTTTTAAAAAATAATTCGTTTTTAGGTCTTAAACTACGTATTTTTCAACGTTTAGCACTAAAATTTTGAAGGAAAAAACTTATCAATTATGGGGGAAATTAATTCATTAGAAAACCTATTATTTATTTTATTATTGAATTTGGGAGAAATAAAAATACTGCAATTATTTGAGTTGTCAGCATTTATTGTATTGTGTTTACGGGTAGTAAGACGCGGTGCTAATAATAATAATAATAATAATAATAATAATAATAATAATAATAGATATTCACTGACTGTGTAGAGGTATTCTTAAATTAGTTTGGTTTAATTAATTTTGAGGTATTTTTTCCCATGCTTCACCTTAACTTTTAAGACTTCGATAAGTATCTTATATATCTTTGATCTATGACATGTTTGAATTCTATACAAGGTCACAGACAAATATTGACTATCGCTTTTTCTCCTAGTCTGTTTGCGATGTCTAAAATATACATTATATTAAATTTTGAGATAAGTTTTTATAGCAATAGCAAACTAGTAAGTTGTATTGAAATTATAACCATTCATCAATGCAATGTAAATAAAGAGTAAAGTATACAAAGCAATACAATATATTAAGTGGAAGTGATTTGCAACACTAGGCTTGCAGTTACAGTACATAACTCTACAAAAATTCACTATTCATAATCAATGTACTGGAACATACTCAATTAACAACACACTTTTATTTCCTCTTGTAACCCCCCCCCCCTTTATTTATATACCAAATAAAAGTCAGGTTGGTCACAAGAGAGTTCATTTATTTTCAACAATAACAATACTCGATGAGAAAAGAGTGGGACAAGCCCGGAGTTAGGCGTGGGCAAAATAAGGCCATTATAACTCATATACAAACAAAGATATGGGACACGACCTCAAGCAATAAGATGGCCGCCGAAGGGACCCAGAGAATAAACAAACATTTAAATTGATCTCCATATAAATCCGTAAAGTACAATGACAAGGATTATATATAGGAACAATAACCCGCATACTAACAATAAACACTAGACATTGACTATTCGCCATCGGCGACTCCCCGATAACTTATGAAAAAGAGAGAGATCCCAAAAAAGTTTACCATTACAGCTATTCTAAAGCTCAAAAATAGAAACCAAGATCCATTATATAGATGCATCATTAAAATTGAATAACCTTGCAATTAACAATACTAATACACTAAGAGAGTGAGTTCGCGACCCCAGGCTTAACCAACAAGGTTTGGATCAATGGAAATTCAATCCCCCAATAATGACAGTAGCATTGATCGTTCAATATGATTTTACCCAAATACTCAAAAGGTACGATATAACTAAACATCCCGCACATCAAACATGGTGGAGTAAATAGTCCCAAAACAATCCGTGGAGCGGATGTGATACCTCAACCTGAATAGTAATATCCCTAAATTCAAACTGCACTACCATGACCTCTACAAAAAATTGCAGTTCCCAAATATAATAAATAAAGTTAAATAGTAAATAAATATCGACCAAAACGTAATTTAGAATTCATCGTTACCCAAACAGAATTTTGATACAAGTAAACTAAATCTAAAATTGACACCAAGTTCCTCACCTAGAGAATGCGGAGAAATGTGTGTCATGGCAATAGAGTCCTGCCATTATATACAACCAAGGTACCTTCCCATGAGCGCGGGAAGCAAGGTAGGAGAAAGGGGGAAGGGGAGTTCACTGTTCGGGAAGATTTTCACATGTTCAGGACGAGATTTCAAATCCCGCGCCGCTCGACCGGCCGTTAACTTCAGAATACTGTCATTAGGTGCGCACGGGTCCGCGCATGTAGATCGTCTTTTATTTATTCTCTCTTGGGGTGGGGCAGGCTAGAGGCGCAACTTCACTGACGGTTACTCGTCTCAGTTGAAAACAATCTGGGTGGCGAGACGATGTGTTTGTGTGTGTCCTCGTAGAACAGCCAAATGGAGGCAGAGTTGGTGAGTCCATGCAATCTTTTTCTTTTCATGTTGTGACTCGGTCACACTCTACCCAATTAATTTACTACACTGCACGTATTATTTTATTCCTATTATATAATCTTGGTCCTAGGACTACATTCATAACTAGCACATATTAAGATATATTAAGTTTTAGTACATTTATGTTAGAACTAATAATTTTAAAGGATTAGTTACTAACTAGGACTAGGACTAACTGTAAAGCAGGACTATGTATTGGAATTTGATCAAATCTCTGGAATTTTAACATATTCGCTAAATGAATAGGCCTACGGTACTTTTATTTACAATAGTTAACTGTCTAAATATTTTTATTCCAGTTAATACTTTTCACAATTTTTTTTTTAGTACAGATGTGCATACTGAGTATAGTAGTCTCAATTCTAAAAGTCAACATGGAATTTTCATTTCATCTTTACTCCCCTCCATCGAGTGTTCCTAGCAAAAAACAAATTAAAAATGGATTTAATAAAATACAAACAAATTGTGAATGTGTGGAATGCCAGGCCTCCACCGTGGTTCGGATCACACGTTAAACTGTAAACTGTAGGTAAAATAATTGTGGTGAAAATTCAAAATGCACCCGCATTCATTTAGAGGAAAAGTGAAACAACATTTCGAACTCCCCCCCCCTCCTTTTCAGTCAGCCTGGTTGGGATTCGAATCCTTATACCCTCTTCATCTAAAAATCAGATATGACGAGAATAAAGCTAGTCCATGTGGGACATTCACAATTTTTATTTATTTATCACCTCGTCTTACTACCCTTTAGGGTTATACAATTAATTACTAATTACGCTAATGTGTTAGGAATTGGCAAGGTTGAATTTAGAGGAAGTGAACCCGCATTTGCGTGGAGGGAGATTGTAAAGCCATTTAGGAAAAACCACCCCCAGTCAACCCGATTGATATTTGAACCTTGATCTCCCCGTACTCGGCAGTTAAGCTCAACATGAAACTAGCTTGTTAACCAACTACGCCTGCGAGAAAATAAAAAGAACATCGTCTGAAAACATCGATGTTAGAGAACCAAAAACATCGGTAATATTTTTCAAACCAATTGAAACTGTATGTGAAGTGTATTTGTAATAAATGAATATGAAACTCTTGTATCAATTCAAAAAATTGTATTAAAACTAATAATAAAAGATTACTATTTTTAAAACATACACATAAACATATTGCTGTCTCGGACATCGCTACAAAATATTGATGGTTGAAAATCATCTATGAGGAAAACATCGAACCTTCAACATCTATGTTCAATGTAGGTCTATATCCCTGCTGGACTGTACTATAAGCATGTCCCGTGTCAGGTTGATACCACCAGTCGATCTCGCTGTAACTGAGCCAACTCTTTAGGTAAAAGGCTACACTAGTCAATGTAGCAATAAAACTATTGACATGATCACAAGCTTTGTCAAAACTTTAGCTAACCTGACACAGAACAAGTTATACAATTGACATGATCACAAGCTTTGTTGATCTTTCAAAAATATATTCACGTAGACAACCTATCAACATGATGACAAGCTTTGCCGATCTTTCAAAAATATATCCATGTTGACAAGTTATACAATTGACACGATCACAAGCTTTGTTGATCTTTCAAAAATATATTCACGTTGACAAGTTATATAATTGACACGATCACAAGCTTTGTTGATCTTTCAAAAATATATTCATGTTGACAAGTTATACAATTGACACGATCACAAGCTTTGTTGATCTTTCAAAAATATATTCACGTTGACAACCTGCAATTGACACGATCACAAGCTTTGTTGATCTTTCAAAAATATATTCACGTTGACATCCTATCAACAAGTTATACAATTGTCATGTTCATATAGTCAATTTACAAAAAAGTTTTTTTGAGATGGATAGTTATACTGCGTGTACCCTCCCTCGCCTAGTCCGACCGTAAAAGTCTTGCTTGATCAGACTTAAACCATTCGTTGATTACTTGCACATTTTCCGTGGCGCATGAGTAGATAGTACCGGAATGTGTAGGACACTTGTCCACCTTGTACAGTTTTTTAAGTTTACTCAGAGAAGGACAACCGAGTTCACCTAGCTCACGAAAGTTATACTTATCTTCGGCAATGATACTTTGTAACCATTTCATCTTCTCAGCACCTTTAATGTAGATTGTCACCGGCGTTGTGTACCGCTCTAAGATAGGACGAAGATTCGAGTACTGTACTTCCCCTCCGTACCAAGATAACCCATGATAATATTGAGTTAGATAACTTACGTTTCTCAAGCTTGAAGTCGAGAGGTTATCAATCTTGAACGGTGGAAGAAACTTGAAGTTGATCTCCTCGAAGGGCTCGAAATGTAAAACACTCAACTCTTTGAATATGAATACTATTTCATCACTCGAGTATCCTTGCATATCAATCAACATGGTGAACCACCTTACCTTTTGCAGAGATATTTTCCTCTAGAATGTAGATAGTAACTAATGATCTCATCTAGAAAGCTTACTTCTATATATAAGGAGTCAGCGTGTGACTCGGAAAGTTCATAGTTCATCTTACACAGATGTGAACCATAAACCCTGTACGGTTTACAGAGGAAGGGGAGGGGAGGATAAGATCGCGAGGGGCGGAAGTTTGACCCTTACCCCCTCAGCCGATGTATCTCCTCCAATCCTTGTACTTGCCCGTGCGCGTAAAACTGGACCCAGGATAAACTCACGAGTGACGTGATACCCCTGCAACCATCCAAACGCACTCAGCTCCGGCAAGCAGGAGAGCTCACCTGCGCACGGTCTCGAGCTGTGCTCATGATCGAAATCTGACTGAAGCTTTGTTTGAGAGACGAACGGTGGAACATTTATAGAATGGTAAGCTAAGGGGGTGATTGTTGAGAGCCCTCCAATGGGCTCAAGCTATATTCCTTCATCAGTACTTCTTAGATATGCAGACTCCAACTCGGGGGGGTTGTGGGAGAGAAAAAAAACCTACATGTTCCCCTCTACATCGAACATTAAGATTTTCCCACACTTTCCGGAAAGAGGGTTCCCGTTCCATGGCAAGTTTCCCCTCCACGTAAAGCTCTTTCTAGGAAGATAAATGTATTCCGGCCTGTCCTCCTGTTGAGGATAGTTCGAGAAATTACTTCAATTAATTCGCCAAATTGTATAGTAGATCATTGATGTCTAGCGTGGTAGATCAGGTGTATGGTATAGTAGATCGCCGGTATCTGCTATAGTAGATCGTCAGTATCTGCTATAGTAGATCAGATGTCTTGTATAATAGATCATCGATGTCTGGCGTGATAGATTAAGTGTTCAGCATCGATGTCTGGAGTGATAGATCATCAGTATATGGTATAGTAGATCAGGTGTCTGGTATAGCAGATCATCAGTATCTGGTATAGTAGATCATGTGTTTGGTATAGTAGTTCAGGTGTTTGGTATAGTAGATCATCTGTATCTGGTATAGTAGATCAGTTGTCTGGTATAGTAGATCAGATGTCTGGTATAGTAGATCAGCTGTCTGGTGCGGTAGATCGAGTGTCTAAGGTGATAGATCATTGATGTCTAGTACGGTAGATCAGACGTCTGGCGCGGTAGATCATTGATGCCTGGTACGATAGATCATTTGTCTGGTATAGTAGATCATCAGTATCTGGTATAGTAGATCATTTGTCTGGTATAGTAGATCAGGTGTCTGGTGCGGTAGATCATTGATGTCTAGAGCGGCAGATCAGGTGTCTGGTATAGTAGATCAGGTGTCTGATATAGTAGATCAGGTGTCTGGTATAGTAGATCATTAGTATCTGGTATAGTAGATCAGGTGTCTGGTATAGTAGATTATCAATTGCCTGGTATAGTAGATCCGTTGTCAGATATATTAGATCAGTTACCTGATATAGTAGATCATCAGTATCTGGTATAGTAGATCAGATGTCTGGTATAGTAGATCAGGTGTCTGGTGCGGTAGATCATTGATGTCTAGAGTGGCAGATCAGGTGTCTGGAATAGTAGATCAGGTGTCTGATATAGTAGATCAGGTGTCTGGTATAGTAGATCATCAGTATCTGGTATAGTAGATCAGGTGTCTGGTATAGTAGATTATCAGTTGCCTGGTATAGTAGATCCGTTGTCAGATATAGTAGATCAGTTACCTGATATAGTAGATCATCAGTATCTGGTATAGTAGATCAGATGTCTGGTATAGTAGATCATCAGTATCTGGTATAGTAGATCAGTGGTCAGATATAGTAGATCAGGCGTCTGGTATAGTAGATCATCAGTATCTGGTATAGTACATCAGGTGTCTGGTATAGTAGATCAGATGTCTGGTATAGTAGATCAGATGTCTGGTATAGTAGATCAGATATCTGGTATAGTAGATCAGATGTCTGGTATAGTAGATCATCAGTATCTGCTATAGTAGATCAGTTGTTAGATATAGTCGATCAGGCTCTGTATAGTAGATCATCAGTATCTGGTATAGTAGATCAGGTGTCTGTATAGTAGATCATCAGTATCCGTTTAGTAGATCAGTTGTCTGGTATAGTAGATCAGTGTCTGGTATAGTAGATCATGATTTGGTATAGTAGATCATCATTCTGGTATAGTAGATCATTGTCAGATATAGTAGATCAATTGTCAGATATAGTAGATCAGTTGTCTGGTATAGTAGATCATCAGTATCTGGTATAGTAGATCAGGTATCTGGTATAGTAGATCAGCTATCTGGTATAGTAGATCATCAGTTGTCTGGTATAGTAGATCAGGTGTCTGGTATAATAGATCATCAGTATCTGGTATAGTCGATCAGGCGTCTGGTATAGTAGATCATTTTTTGGTATAGTAGATCATCATATGTCTGGTATAGTAGATCATCAGTATCTGGTATAGTAGATCAGTTGTCTGGTATAGTAGATCATCATTGTCTAGTATAGTAGATCAGGCGTCTGGTGCGGTAGAACAGGTGTCTGGTATAGTAGATCATCAGTATCTGGTATAATAGATCAGGTGTCTGGTATAGTAGATCATCAGTATCTGGTATAGTTGATCAGCTGCCTGGTATAGTAGATCAGGTATCTGGTATAGTAGATCAGCTATCTGGTATAGAATATCATCAGTTGTCTGGTATAGTAGATCAGGTGTCTGGTATAGTAGATCATCAGTATCTGGTATAGTAGATCAGGCATCTAGTATAGTAGATCATCAGTATCCGGTATAATAGATCAGTTGTCTGATATAGTAGATCAGGTATTTGGTATAGTAGATCATCAGTATCTGGTATAGTAGATCAGGTGTCTTGTATAGTAGATCATCAGTTGCCTGGTTTAGTAGATCAGTCGTCAGATATAGTAGATCAGTTGTCTGGTATAGTAGATCATCAGTATCTGGTATACTAGGTCAGACGTCTGGTATAGTAGATCATCAGTATCTGGTATAGTAGATCAGTTGTCTGGTATAGTAGATCATCATCAGTATCTGGTATAGTAGATCGTCAGTTACTGTTATAGTAGATCATCAGTATCTGGTATAGTAGATCAGGTGTATGGTATAGTAGATAATCATTATCTGGTATAGTAGATCAGGTGTATGGTATAGTAGATAATCAGTATCTGGTATATTAGATGAACAGTTTCTGGTATAGTAGATCAGGTGTCTGGTATAGTAGATCATCAGTTGTCTGGTACAGTAGATCAAGTGTCTTGTGTGGTAGATCAGGTTCTGATATAGTAGATAATCAGTATCCGGTATAGTAGATCAGTTGTCTGGTTTAGTAGATCATCAGTATCTGGTATAGTAGATCAGATGTCTGGTATATTAGATCATCAGTGTCTGGTATTGTAGATCAGTTGTCTGGTATACTAGATCATCAGTATCTGGTATATTAGATCATCAGTATCTGGTATAGTACATCATCAGTATCTGATATAGTAGATCAGGTGACTGGTGTAGTAGATCATCAGTATCTGGTATAGTAGAACAGTTGTCATGATATAGTAGATCATCAGTTGTCTGGTATAGTAGATCATCAGTATCTGGTATAGTAGATCAGGTGTCTGGTATAGTAGATCATCAGTATCTGGTATAGTAGATCATCAGTATCTGGTATAGTAGATCAGTTGTCTGGTATAGTAGATTATCAGTATCTAGTATAGTAGATCATGTGTCTGGTATAGTAGATCATCAGTATCTGGTATAGTAGATCAGGTGTCTGGTGCGGTAGATCAGGTGTCTAGTATAGTAGATCATCAGTATCCGTTATAGTAGATCAGTTGTCTGGTTTAGTAGATCATCAGTATCTGGTATAGTAGATCAGATGTCTGGTATAGTAGATCATCAGTATCTGGTATTGTAGATCAGTTGTCTGGTATACTAGATCATCAGTATCTGGTATAGTAGATCATCAGTATCTGGTATAGTAGAACAGTTGTCAGATATAGTAGATCATCAGTTGTTCTGGTATAGTAGATCATCAGTATCTGGTATAGTAGATCATCAGGTGTCTGGTATAGTAGATTAGTTGTCTGGTATAGTAGATCATCAGTATCTGGTGCGGTAGATCAGATGTCTGGTATAGTAGATCATCAGTATCTGCTATAGTAGATCAGTTGTCAGATATAGTCGATCAGGCGTCTGGTATAGTAGATCATCAGTATCTGGTATAGTAGATCATCAGTTTTCTGGTATAGTAGATCATCAGTATCTGTTATAGTAGATCAGGTATCTGGTATAGTGGATCATCAGTATCTGGTATAGTAGATTATCAGTATCTGGTATAGTAGATCATCAGGTGTCTGGTATAATAGATCAGTTGTCTGGTATAGTAGATCATCAGTATCTGGTGCGTTAGATCAGGTGTCTGGTAGAGTAGATCATCAGTATCTGTTATATAAGATCAGTTGTCAGATATAGTAGATCAGTTGTTTGGTATAGTTGATCATCATTATCTGGTATAGTAGATCAGGTGTCTGGTATAGTAGATCATCAGTATCTGGTATAGTAGATCAGCTGCCTGGTATAGTAGATCAGGTATCTGGTATAGTAGATCAGGTATCTGGTATAGTAGATCAGCTATCTGGTATAGTAGATCATCAGTTGTCTGGTATAGTAGATCATCAGTTGTCTGGTATAGTAGATCAGGTGTCTGGTATAGTAGATCATCAGTATCTGGTATAGTAATCAGGCTGGTATAGTAGATCAGTTGTTTGGTATAGTAGATCATCAGTATCTGGTAAGTAGATCAGTTGTCTGTATAGTAATCATCAGTTGTCTAGTATAGTAGATCAGGCGTCTGGTGCGGTAGATCAGGTGTCTGGTATAGTAGATCATCAGTATCTGGTATTGTAGATCAGTTGTCTGGTATAGTAGATCATCAGTATCTGGTATAGTAGATCATCAGTATCTTGTATATTAGATCAGGTGACTGGTGTAGTAGATCATCAGTATCCGGTATAGTAGATCAGGTGTCTGGTATAGTAGATCATCAGTTGTCTGGTATAGTAGATCAGTTGTCTGGTATAGTATATCAGATGTCTGGTATAGCAGATCATCAGCTGGCTGGTATAGTATATCATCAGCTGTTTGGTATAGTAGATCATCAGTATCTGGTATAGTAGATCAGGTGTCTGGTATAGTAGATCATCAGTATCTGGTATAGGATATCTGTTATCTGGTATATTAGATCAGGTATCTGGTATAGTAGATCATCAGTATCTGGTATAGTAGATCATCAGTTGTCTGGTATAGTAGATCAGTTGTCGGATATAGTAGATCAGTTGTCTGGATACAATTGACATGATCACAAGCTTTGTTGATCTTTCAAAAATATATTCACGTTGACAAGCTACTGGTCGGCTCGCACGGAAATCAGACCGCTGTCAGACTTTATGAGTTGAGACATGATCCTCGCGTTCTGGACCTCATTCCTCATCCCTCGTTTTCTACCGGGTTTGCGTTTAACTTCCTTTGTTCGTGGGAAGAGCCCACCTCCCCCGTTCCCTACACGCCAACTCCAGCTGCGTACGAGAGCAGGAATTGGGAAGGGGGGCCTCATTTGGAGAGTGGAAGCCCTCAGTTCACCTGATCAAGATTCGGACCTGGACCCTCCCTGAATGATATACACACATACAAATTTGTAGCATCATATGCGCATAATGAGAGTGTACTAATTACGCTAATGGAAAGGGGAACCCGCATTTGGGGAGTGGAACCCTCAGTTCACCCGACTGGGATTCGAACCTCGATCTCCCCTACGCTAATGGATTAGGAACCCACATTTGGAGAGTGGAAAACCGAGCCTCAGTTCACCTGAACAAGATTCGAACCTGGATCTCCTCTTTTTAATTCTGATACGAATTTTGAATATATAATGTAACATGAAGTGGAATGTACAGTATGGTATTGGACTACATTATCTAATTTGAATTCCTGAAATGGAGATGAATAAGATTTAGTAAGTACTCCCATATTAGCTGAACCCGAATTTGCTTGGAGGGAGGATGGAAAAACAAACACATCATCTTCCAAAAAAAGTTTTATTCGAATGTACCAGCAGGGTTCGAATCTGACTCAGACGTATTTACAGCTCTGGATAATTTAACAATGATAGAAAAAAACTTTCGCTCGGTTTTTATTATTAAAGGTAAAAAAGTTTTCCAATCCCGTTTTTTATTACATTACGTATGAGGAGAGTGTACCCATATCACTCCTGGGGATGCTATGTACCATCATGCGTACCCACGACTTTATGATTTAAGGTGGTCCCAGGGAATGCTATGTACCGTCATTTGTACATGAAAATACATCTCGCGTTATTCGCAGCGTTTAGACTAATGAAATGAGGTTAGCCGAACAGGGAGGAGTGGGAAAAACAAACACTTCATCTTCCGATATGTGCCGTGAGTAAAATCGTTCGTGAACCCTTAGTTGCTTGGAGGGAGGATGAAAAAACGCGTCATCTTCCGATATGTTTTTGAAAAACCGAAAGTACCATGTTAAGAGCATGTAAAATCATCCTGAAAGTGGACTCTCATTTGCTTGGAGGGAGGATGGAAAAAAACAAACACATCATCGAACTCGCATTTGGAGAGTGGAAAACCGACCCTCAGTTCACCCTGCCAAGATTCGATCCTCAATCTCATCGTTTTTTTAGGTTTTGAATTTCCGAATAATTTTTAAGAATTGGGGGATGGGAACCTACATTTGCTTGGAGGGAGAGCGGAAAACCAACCCTCAGTTCGCCAGGCCAAGATTCGAACCACGATCTCCCCTACGGGAACCTACATTTGCTTGGAGGGAGAGTGGAAAACCGACCCTCAGTTCACCCTGCCAAGATTCGATCCTCAATCTCATCGTTTTTTTAGGTTTTGAATTCCCGAATAATTTTTAAGAATTGGTGATGGGAACCTACATTTGCTTGGAGGGAGAGCGGAAAACCAACCCTCAGTTCACCAGGCCAAGATTCGAACCACGATCTCCCCTACGGGAACCTACATTTGCTTGGAGGGAGAGTGGAAAAACCGACCCTCAGTTCACCCTGCCAAGATTCGAACCTCGGTATCCGAATGTGGCGTGAGTAAAATCGTTCTTCCTGGAAAATGGACCTGCATTTGCTTGAAGAGAGGATGGAAAAAACAAACACATCATCATCCGATATGTTTTGCGTACCGTATGCTTGGAGGGAGGGTGAAAAACAAACACATCATCGAGCCTGCATTTGGAGAGTGGAACCCCTCAGTTCACCCGAACGGGATTCGAACCTCGATCTCCCCCCTACGCTAATGGATTAGGAATCAGGAACCTACATTTGCTTGGAGGGAGAGTGGAAAACCAACCCGCAGTTCACCCTGCCAAGATTCGAACCTCGATCTCCCCTACGCTAATGGATTAGGAAGCCACATTTGGAGAGTGGAACCCCTCAGCTCACTCTGCCAAGATTCGAACCTCGATCTCCTCTACGGGAACTACATTTGCTTTGAGGGAGAGTAGAAAAACCAACCCTCAGTTCACCCTGGCCGAGATTCGAACCCTCCGATCTCCTCGTTTTACGAGTAATATGAAGTGGAATGTACCGTATAGAATTGAGAGTGGAAAAACCAACACTCAGTTCACCTCGCTCTCTCCTACGCTAATGGATTAGGAATTAGGGAGCCGCATTTGCTCGGAGGGAGAGTGGGAAAAAACCAACCCACAGTTCACCCCGATCGGGATTCGAAACCTGGATCTCCTCTTGTTACGAATTTTGGTAAAATCGCATTTGCTTGGAGGGAGGATCGAAAAACAAGCACATCATCTTCCGATATGTTTCGTGAGTAAAATCGTTCTTCCTGGAAGCGGAGCCTCATTTGCTTGGAGGGAGGATGGAAAAACAAACACATCATCTTACGAAAAAAGTTTTATTCGCGAATGTATCATGAGTAAAATCGTTCTTCCTGGAAGTGGAGTCTCATTTGCTTGGAGGGAGGATGGAAAAACAAACACATCATCATCAGAAAAAAGTTTTATTCGCGAATGTATCATGAGTAAAAACATTCTTCCTGGAAGGGGGAGCTGCATTTTCTCGGAGGGGAGTACCATGAGTAAGATCGTTCATCCTGGAAGGGGAACCCTCATTCGCTTGGAGGGAGGATGGAAAAAACAAACACATCATCATCCGATATGTTTTGAAAAAGTTTGTACCGCGAGTAAAATAGTTCTTCCTGGAAGTGAGCCTCATTTGCTTGGAGAGAGGATGGAAAAAACAAACACATCATCCGATATGTTTCTAATGTACAGTGAGTAAAAACGTTCTTCCTGGAAGTGGAGGCTCATTTGCTTGGAGAGAGGATGGAAAAAACTAACACATCATTATCCGATATGTTTTTGAAAAAAGTTTGTACCGTGAGTAAAAATCGTTCTTCCTGGAAGTGGAGCCTCATTTGCTTGGAGAGAGGATGGAAAAAACAAACACATCATCATCCGATATGTTTTGAAAAAGTTTGTACCGTGAGTAAAATCGTTCTTCCTGGAAGGGGGGCCTGAATTTGCTTGGAGGGAGGATGGGAAAACAAACACATCATCATCCGATATGTTTTGAAAAAAAGTTTTATCCTAATGTACCATGATGAGAGTATGTAAAAACATTCTTCCTGGAAGTGGAGCCTCATTTGCTTGGAGGGAGGATGAAAAAACAAACACATCATCTTCCGATATGTTTTGAAAAGCGAGACCTCGGAGGAGGAGGACGACTGGAGAGAAAAAAAAAGTTCCTCGAGCAGAGCTGCAACCCATCCCCTTCGTCATGATACATTTCTCCTCGCTGTCCTGAAACATGAACCATGTATAAGAGTGGTATAACCTCACACCACTTTTCTCCCTCGCTGTCTCAGTATTCATACGTGAGTAGGAGAGAGAGGGAGAGGAACTTGATTTTCCTTCCAGATGAGAGAGAGAAAGAACCCAAGTCAACGTCGGGGGAAAGGGGTGAGGGGGGCTATGATGTCATTTCCGTCCTGAAACATGAATTCCCTTCCAGATGAGAGCGAGAGAGAGAGACAGAGAGAAAGAGAGAGAGACATTTTCCCCACCTCTCCGCATGTAGCACCCGCGAGTCCACGCCGCGGGAGGGGGGGGGGAAAGGGGTGAGAGGGGGGCTGACTTCCGTCCTGAAACATGACTTCTGTCCCTACTAGCAATTCTTGTAAAATGTGTTCGATTGTTAAAATCTTAAAGTAAAATTTTGTTAAATGTGTTAGGTACCTGCAAAAAACAATAAATGCAACAATTAAACTCTTAGCGTCCAGAGTGGTTTGGAAATTGGAAGTTGGAACTCAAGAAACTTATCTGTTCTTGATACCAAGCTATTTCTGTATTTCCTTCTTTTACTTACTTGGGGGAGATAATGACTCATAAATATACCTGGATAGCTACCGTCCTCACCTCACTCGGATAAAGAGGGTGAGTTGGGGAATGATTGACACTCAAGGACCCCCACTTACACAGCTTTTACTCCTTCCCTAGCAGTTTACAAAATTTAGACTCCACCCCCTGAGATGTTTTTTTTCCCTCATAGCCTTCAATTTTGAGTTCATATTAGTAGAGTGCTTTTAGTGTTTTCAGGACACAGAAGTAGTGGGATGAGGGCTTCTTATGGGCCGCTTATACACACATAGTGTTTTCAGGACAGTGGCAGGGTGAGGGGGTTGGTGGATGTGTGAGGCAGATGATGATGAGGGGGGGTGGGGTGGGGTGATGATCCTGGAGACGGTTGGGCTGCGGGGATGGGTTGTATGGAAGTTCCTCCTCACCCCTTTCCTCGCCGGAGACTCGCGGATGTGGGTTCTCTCTCTGCCTCTATCACGCTGGAAGACCATCATGTTTCAGGACATTGAGGGGATGGGGAAGTGTGCCCTCCTTCCTTGTAGTATGTTAAAGTTCTCTCCCTCTCTCTCCCACTCATAATCTGGATATAGGTATGAATACTGGGGCAGCGAGGGAGAAAAGTGGTGTGGGATGTAGATGCCACTCTTATACATGGTTCATGTTTCAGGGCAGCGAGGAGAAATGTATCATGACGAAGGGGATGGGTTCCAGCTCTGCTCGAGGACGAGGAACTTTTTTGCTCTCCAGTCGTCCCCCTCCTCCGAGACCTTGCCAGGAAGCTAAGATGTCTAACGATGTGTTTGAAGGTTCGAATCCCGGCCGGGTGAACTGAGGGTCGGTTTTTCCAAGCAAATGCAGGTTCCCGAACGATTTTACTCATGGTACATTAGGATAAAACCTTTTTTCAAAACATATCGGAAGATTATGTGTTTGTTTTTCCATCCTCTCTCCAAGAAAATGCGGGTTCCCGAACGATTTTACTCATGGTACATTAGGATAAAACTTTTTTCAAAAAACATATCGGAAGATGATGTGTTTGTTTTTCCACTCTCCCTCCAAGAAAATGATGTTCCACTTCCAGGATGGACGATTTTACTCACGGTACATTAGGATAAAACCTTTTTCGAAACATATCGGATGATGATGTGTTTGTTTTTCCACCCTCTCTCCAAGCAAATGAGGGTCCCCTTCCAGGAAGAACGATTTTACATACTCTCATCATGGTACATGTCATATTTGGAATGGTATGGGTACACTCTCGTCCTGTACTACCTAGGAGGGATTCATCTTGATCCAGCAGTTAGGAAGAGATATGTACTACCTTAGGAGAAACCTCTTATCCGGCAGTTAGGAAGAGATATGTACTACCTTAGGAGAAACCTCTTATCCGGCAGTTAGGAAGAGATATGTACTATCTTGGGGAGGATTCGCCTTATCCAGCAGTGGAGGAGAGATATGTACTAGCTTAGGAGATTCGTCTTATCCAGCAGTGGAGGAGAGATATATACTACCTTGGGGAGGATTCGTCTTATCCAGCAGTGAAGGAGAGATATGTACTACCTTAGGGGATTCGTCTTATCCAGCAGTGGAGGAGAGATATGTACTAGCTTAGGAGATTCGTCTTATCCAGCAGTGGAGGAAAGATATGTACTAGCTTAGGAGATTCGTCTTATCCGATCGTTAGGAAGAGATATGTACTAGCTTAGGAGGTTCGTATTGAACCCGCAGTGAGGGAGAGATGCGTACTACCTCGAGGGATGACATGTCCCCCGGTCAACCCTTCCCCTCCCTAAGCTCCTGGAAACATACATATCTTCCTTTGCTCAGAACGGGATTGTAAATACATCCGAGCCAGATTCGAACCCCGTTATCATCTGCGAGAATAGCCTCCGTTAACAATATAAAGATAGTTTAGATTTCGCCTGGGAAAAAAGAGAGGATTGTAAATACACCCGAGCCAGATTCGAACCCCGTCATCATCTGCGAGAGTAGCCCCCCCTTAAACCAAGCAGGAGGGGGAGGATAAGATCGTGGGATACTCGCTTCGTGAGGGGTGGAAGTTTGAACCTTACTCCCAGCAGATGCATCAGCTCCAGTCCTTGTACCTGCCCTGGTATAGTAGATCAGAGGGAGAAAAAAAACTTAAATATTGCAACGAATGCGAGGGAGGGCTCGAGATGAGAATTTCTCTAATTGATTCATCGGTCATGTCTGAATCCGGAAGATATGTATGTCTTTGCCGGGAGGATTGAAGCTCGGACGCTGATATGTCGCGTAACCGTGGTAACAAGCCCGGACCCCTCAGGTTCGGACTCTCGGGAATCGTGTCCTCCGGACTTTGGGAGGGTTCCCGGCATGGAGCTAGGAGGAGGTTTGGTAATCTTCGCATCAACGTCTTAGCTACTCAAGATAAGGATAGGGTATAATGAGGTGGACTGAATAGAACTAACTCAAGATAGGAATAGGATGTAATGAAGTGGACTGGATAGGTGGACTGGATAGAACTAGCTCAGGATGTAATGAGGTGGGTTGGATAAAACTAGCTCAAGATAGAGATAGGCTGTAATGAGGTGGGCTGGATAAAACTAACTCAAAATAGGAATAGGACGTAATGGGTTGAACTAGATAGAACTAACTCAAGATAGGCTGTAATGAGGTGGACTGGATAGAACTGGCTCAGGGTGTAATGAGACGGGTTGGATAAAACTAGCTCAAGATAGAGATAGGCTGTAATGAGGCGGACTGGATAAAACTATCTCAAGATAGGGATAGGGCGTAATGAGGTTGACTGGATAGAACTAACTCAGGACGTAATGAGGTGGACTGGATAGAACTAGCTCAAGATAGGGGTAGGGCGTAATGAGGTGAACTGGATAGAACTAACTCAAGATAGGGTGTAATGAGGTGTACTTGATAAAACTATCTCAAGATAGGGTGTAATGAGGTGGACTGGATAGAACTAGCTCAAGTTAGAGATAGGCTGTAATGAGGTGGACTGGATAGAACTAGCTCAAGATAGAGATAGGATGAAATGAGGTGGACTAGCTCGAGATAGGGATAGGATGTGATGAGGTGGACTGGATAGAACTATCTCAAGATAGGGATAGGGCGTAATGAGGTTGACTGGATAGAACTAACTCAGGACGTAATGAGGTGGACTGAATAGAACTAGCTCAAGATGTAATGAGGTGGACTAGCTCAAGATAGGGATAGGATGTAATGAGGTGGACTGGATAGAAATAGCTCAAGATGTAATGAGGTGGACTAGCTCGAGATAGGGATAGGATGTAATGAGGTGGACTGGATAGGTAGACTGGATAGAACTAGCTCAAGTTAGAGATAGGATGTAATGAGGTGGACTGGATAGGTAGACTAGATAGAACTAGCTCAAGTTAGAGATAGGATGTAATGAGGTGGACTGGATAGGTAGACTGGATAGAACTAGCTCAAGTTAGAGATAGGATGTAATGAGGTGGACTGGATAGGTAGACTGGATAGAACTAGCTCAAGTTAGAGATAGGATGTAATGAGGTGACTCGTTTTGAAACACATTGGTAGGGTCGAGTCAACATTCGTGTATGAGGAGGGATGCTCCAGTCATTTATTAACAATCTTAATTACCTTTAAATGAATAAAAAAAGTAGGCCGATTGCATGGTTACTTTATTACCTTAGTACATTTTCCTTTTATCATTAAACAAAGCTCGATCATTTATTAAAAACAAAGTTCACTCATTTTATTAACAATTAACAATTTTATTAACAATTAACCTTCAAATGTAGATGGATTTTGAAGGAGTTAACAGTATTTTAATCGGTTACTCCATTTGAATATTTAATTAAACAAAGTTCGATCATTTATTAAAAAACAAAGTTCAGTCATTTATTAGCAATCTTAATTACCTTTAAATGTAGCTGAATTGAGAAGGAGTTAACAGTATTTAAATCGGTTACTCCATTTGAATATTGAATTAAACAAAGTTCGATCATTTATTAAAAAACACAAAGTTCAGTCATTTATTACCTTTAAATGTAGCCGGATTGTGAAGGAGTTAAATCGGTTACTCCATTTGAATATTGAATTAAACAAAGTTCGATCATTTATTAAAAACAAAGTTCAGTCATTTATTAACAATCTTAATTACCTTTAAATGTAGCTGGATTGTGAAGGAGTTAACAGTATTTAAATCGGTTACTCCATTTGAATATTGAATTAAACAAAGTTCGATCATTTATTAAAAAACAAAGTTCGCTCATTTATTACCTTTAAATGTAGCTGGATTGTGAAGGAGTTAACAGTATTTAAATCGGTCAAAGTTCGATCATTTATTAAAAAACAAGTTCAGTCATTTATTACCTTTAAATATATCTGGATTGTGAAGTAGTTAACAGTATTTAAATCGGTTACTCCATTTGAATATTGAATTAAACAAAGTTCGATCATTTATTAAAAAAACAAAGTTCAGTCATTTATTACCTTTAAATGTAGCTGGATTGTGAAGGAGTTAAATCGGTTACTCCATTTGAATATTGAATTAAACAAAGTTCAATCATTTATTAAAAAGGTCCCTTAAAACCAATAAAAACTTTTTTATTAGAAGTAATTAAAGGATCATGACAGCCTAATAATATTTAGCACCGCGTCTTACTACCCGCTTTTAGGTTGTTGTTTTTTGTAAACCACCTATTTTAGGGGCCCCTATGGGAACTTTAGGTAGATAAGGTACTAATTCACCTTTTTGGGGTGAGAACTGTTTGCCCGCCAAATCCCAGCTTCCTATACCGTATTGTTTTCGAGATATTTTTGGCCGGACTGAGGATACCTACTGACAATTATTACAGGGGGGATAATAATTTAGCATATTAATATAAAATACCTCACTGTGCACCTAACAAATCAAACTTTTTTTTTTGTGAGTCAGACCCTTATGTTCTATAAAGCTTAGTCTTTCTTTTACTTTTAATTTTAATGTAATTTTGGCTTTAAATAGGTCCTTACTTATAAGCTCTGATCTCTCAAGGAAAGGGAACAGGAATTTAAAATACTAATACCTATATTATATATACAAAGTGTCAAAAATGTTATTAACAAATTGGATCACCTTTTAAACAAATTGAGAATTTACCCATATTTTATACCACAATACATCCTAGTTTCTTTCAAATGATTTAATATGCAATCGAGTCTTTTAGACGGGGTTTGTTAGGGTCTAAATATCAACCTTTCAAAGTTCCCAATAATTGATTAAGGAACATTTTCTAAAGTACATACAACGTTTCTATCTACTGTATAGAAATAATAATAATAATACTAATAATAATTATTATTTCCTTTATTAATAGTAATAATTATTTTTATTTTTATTTTACGTTGTAGTAAAACTTAAAATGAAATATTGGATCATACAAAGAGCTTTCTCAAATTCCGGACGTATTAACAACTAGAGTGTGCCTCCGGCTTCGTTCGCATTTAAGAGGGAACCCCCATACCTTCTATTTTGTTTCAAATCCGCTACGCTTCGTGCTTGTAGAGAACTTTAATTCCATTTCCCCCTCTGTTAACTCTCTTGTGTACAGCTAGACATCTCGTCGACTGTAGGGTTGACTGACTGGCAGGTATAAATTCTTTCCAAAAATAGATTCCGAGACAAAGAAAGTAGAGGGTAGGTTTCTTCTTTTTTTCTCGGCTAATGTTTGGATGGCCGAATTTGGGTTCTATCTCAAAATTATACATAGCTGTAGTAGTTTTCATTCAACATTATTTCAGTGTGTACACATGTATAATATAGTATATTATTATTTATCAATAATAGTATATTAGATTTGAATTTCTAATTAAGGTGTAGGCCTAAAACCTTAATATTATGCATTAATTAATACAATAAATAATTCTAATTGAAAGTTAATAGTTAAAATAAAAGGTCCAATAAATTAAAATGTGGGTAAATCTTATAAATTGTTTTAATAATAATTCATAATAGACCAAATTAAAACTACTTTGGATAAAAACAATTTATTTTTACATTAACATTATATAGGATTTTAGTTATAATAATTTAAAATTAAGAAGAATTGTTTATTGGAAATGCGCTAACATTCTTCTGACAAGGATGTAAAAAAAAAAGAAATGTGATAACTATAAAGGTGAAAACCACCCCCCAATGCGTTTGGCCAGGTATACTCTAATTCTTGTAGGAATAACGGGTTTAGAAAATGTATTTATAAATAACAAAAAGTGGTAGTGAAAGTTTATGGCATTTTACTTAATTATTTTAAAGGTAGGCCTATTTATAATATATATCGAAAGTTAAAGATGTAAATCACATTACTTGAGCTATGAATAGATCAATGTAGTTTTACTAACGTTGGTGACAGTCATTTACTCTTCTTACGATAAAAATTTTAATATACTCAACCAAAAGACAATAAAAATATAAATTATATTAAGTAAAATTTTACAATACTGTATTTGACAAAACAATTGTGAAAAGTTAATACATTTCCATGTGTGTTTAATTCCCATAGTATTTACAAAGTCCAGTCATTTAGCGTTAGGGAAAGAACTATAAATAAAACCAATGACAAACTAAACACTTCTTTATTTATTAATAAAAAAAAATCTTTGTAAAGTGTCTAATCTTTAAAATTATTTTAATTAAGTATTGGAAGTTAGTGATTAACTAATGTTGAAATGAAATATAACAATATAAGATTTCTTTAAATGATTGAGTAGTGTTGTTTTTGGGGTTTCCTGTTGTTTACAAGTATCAAACAATGGTATGTAAAAATGTAATTGAAAAAGTGGTCTTATAATAAAATTAAATAAATTTCATATAGTCACGTCAACAATATAGGTTCACAATAAAGATAAAAATGTAAAGGTAAATAATATGGATGCAATAGCTCTTTATTACAATTGCATATAATTAAAGCAAGTAGAGTTAGCTAAGACAGGGTTGTTACAATTCTATCCAGCCCAAAAAAAAACCACATAGGTTTTTAGTAAAAATACCCACTTAAAAACCAAATAAAATATTATATTTTGAATACAAAGCAATTGTATAATTTTTTTAAAGTAGTTAGTCTATTTTCTTTTTAATAATTAAAATATGATTAATTACTTTAAATAAAAATGTAGATAGATTGGAAATGGAATTAAACATACTAACATAGGACTAGATCAACTAATATTATTGATTATTTTAATAAATACACATACAATTTAAATTTAAAACATTCTTTTGTAAGAACCAAATTTTACTAACATGATTACATGAAAGTCTTATTTTGAATTTTGTTAAATAATTTATATTGTTTTAATTGCTTAAAAAAAATTATTTATGAAATATAATATTATTGCTAGGCGTGGACGTTATTTTTTTTTAAGTAACAGTCTAGGCACTAATTAATATGTTAGAATGATTGGTTTAGTCAAATAACATACCTAAGATCTTTAATCACACCACAACAAACCCAATAAAACCTAATATAGCCCAACTTATTTTTTAAATAGCCCGGAGTTTTTCAAGCCTGAGCTAAGAACTATTCATTGAGAATAGAATGGTTTCAATTTCTAAAAAGTTAAACAATTAAAAATAACCATTCTAGAATCGTACTTGTGTGTGTGTGTATGATATTTGAACACACACGCACACATAATATACAAGGACACAAACATGTTTGGTTTGTGATCTTCCTCCTGCCCACAATTTATAAGCGAAGGGTGTCCAAATTAATGTATATACTCAATCGAGTTCGGTCATTTTCGGATTTATACAATTAATATAAAGATTTAAACAAAACCCATCAAAGTAGGCATGTCTTTACTCGCAACACCATACTTTAAAATTAGCAGGATCAATCCTGCTTAAAGTGTTTAGAGGTTTGAAAAAATAAATAAATGGTACAGTGCACCGCACAGACATTCCCTTATGGGCTACTGGCGACAAATTATGAAAATTTGTTTCCTAATTGTAATATACAATGGAAGTAAACCAACTCTTGGTTGGTTACTAAATGATAAAGTATGTAATATCGTGTAGTACTAAACATTTTAATTTACGTGAAAATGATTATAAAGTGATAGTTTTCCATTAATTTATCACAAAATAAAACACTGTCAAAAATGTTTCCAAGCAAAAAAAAATCAGTTATTTTAATAGATATAATGTAGTTCTGATAATTTATAAATGCCAGCCTATTTACATAGAAAATTTGAGTGTTTCCTCAAATTGAAGCTATACCACCGAAAAAAAGACTAGTGCATAATTTCTCTGTTTTTTCTTCCTTGGATATTATATACTCATATATATATTACCCAATATATGTATATATAGGTCAGTGGCACACCCAATAGAGGGAAAACTGGGAATTGGTCTCCCCCAAGACTCAATACTAGTTTAATAAATACATTAATTATGTGATTGTTAAAATAAAAAGCATTAAAGATGTGTCGAGTGCATAAGATACCTTTTAAAACCAGGTTTACGATTCATATTTCAAAAGAGATAAATGCTCTACACATTAAAATAACCCCTGAGTTTCCTAATGAAAAAAAAGCAAATTCATACTAGACTCTATATATTGTATGCAAGGCCAAAGCAAGATATATATTGAATAAAAACTACCTTATTTATTGTTTAAAAATAACAAATATAAATACAAGGAATGATCTATATCTACTAGTATTGTGATAGTCAAAAAAATCAAACTCGAAATTTCGATAAATGTCAATGTTTCATGACCCCCTGAAACCAAAAACATGATTTTCGCAATGCCGTCTGTCTGTCCATCACTTTTCCCTTAGCACCCCTTTTATATACTTAAACCTTATTTTAACTTATTACATAACCCTTAAAAATTAATTTGAGTAATTTTTACCCTTTTTAATCTTTTTAGTTACCCTAAACTATTCTTCCGGGCAAAGCTGTACTTCATGCTAGTAATATAATAAAAACAAAAGTGAGTTTAGGTATGTGTTCAGAAAAATCTAAGCCCCTTCGAGATAGGATGAAAAATTGAAATTTTGAAAATCTTTAGGAGGACTACCTCATTTAACAAGGAGAATTTACAAAATGAGAAATTTAAAAATTGGGCTCCGGGACTTGGAGGAGGGAGTCAAAATAAGAAAGACGTTTTAACTTTGGTAGAAAATTGAAATTTGGGGAAAAGGTATAAGGACTACTCCAGAAAATAAGAAGTGTTAAAATTTAAAATTTATGAGTGAACGCTGAGTGTAAAATTTAAATTATGATTGCCATAGTTAGCTTGGTATTGTGCAAGGAGTAATTATATAAATGCTAGCAGCCGGATGTTGAACGTCCTAATTTGAATAGTTTGATATAGTACAAAGAATGGATCAGTCTACTAGTAAATTATACATGTGAGATGATTCCACCCTAAACCATTATTTGAAATAAGTCTCTTCTCTAACCCCCTCCCCAGTAAACACAATATAATATTTAGTCACAAAAGAATGTCTAGCTATCTGGACAGTTATTCTGTTATGGTCAGATAAATAAATCGAGCGTTGAACAATGACGTTCATGTAGTGACAAAAAAAAATTTCTTAAATATTTTTTTTTAAATAAATTAATAAAAATTCACAGAATTTGTCAAACCAAAAACAGTATGTAACATAAAACATATTTGTAGTTGTCAACACAAAATTGATCTTTCAAATACATAAACTGCACACAAGTTTGTAAAACAATAAATTAAAAAGGGAATTAGTCTTAAATGTTAACACTAAGTCAATATACAATTTTAAAAAATTCCGTAGCTTATGGAAACAGCCGTTATTTAAAAAGATGTTCTTCACTAATTTAACACCCTTTAACATTGGCCCTAATCTTTAGTTTACTTTTTTTAAATAACCATAAATATTTTTATTTACCTAATGAGTTTATACCAATAAAATATTTAAAATTCTCTTAGAAATAAACAAATACAATATATCTATTGACATATATTTGACATCTTTTCTAATCAAAAGAGGAGTGGTGATTTCACGCTCAAAGCTCCTCAATTTGTTGATTCGTGTAAAGTTTTTTTAATGAAAAAAACAATATGCAGATTAAAAAAATGCATAAAAGTTAGCACAAATAGTTATTTGGCATTTTAGTAAGGTTTTCCCCGGCTCCTATAATGAGCACAGCACCTTAGATAAGGTCCTGCTCGACGTTCTTAGACTTTAGTTTTTAGCTCATTGCCTTACTAACCGTTCGGACTATACAAATTTACTCCCGTTAATAGGGTAGGGGTGATGAAGGTAGAATATAGATGAAATGTACCTGTACTTGCATATAGAAATAAAAGATTTACATTTAGAAAGAATATTTCGAGAATGACCGGCTGCGAATTGAACCCCGATCTCCTCGTTGCCAGTAGGCAAGACTAAATGAGACTTGCATTTAGTTTACGTACTCACTAGTGCCGCCATGAATGATTTTAGTTGAGATTTTTATTCCTATTCTCGAACAATATTTGGTTTTGTGTTTGTTGAGCTATCTTCATACTTTAGCATTCACTCATATAATAATGCTAGCAGTTTGGTTGACTTCACTGGTCCTGGAGTAAAGTGCTCGCCTCAAGGCCCGGTGTTCGTGGGTTAAAACCTCGCCGGAGTCAAAGGATTTCTTTCAAGTGATAACAATTCATAGCATAACTTATTTTGGAGGGAAAGTAAAGCCATTGGTCCCATGTTGATTGTGGTATGTAAGATAACAATGTAAGGTTTGTGAAAATACCTTTCCCGGCAAAATTGTTAGGCCCTTTTGTTCTCACTCATAAAAATTCTCGTGTGCGTATATAATCATTTGGTTCAGAAAGCGCACGTTAAATACAACAAATAAATAAAACTAGTAGTTGGACCCGTTCCTTACCCACGCAATAAAAATTCAAATAATCAAATTAATACGTTTAATACCAAACAAATTATTATCATTAATCCGGCCCTGCTACTATCCATCTGTTATACACATTTTAATTATAATAACGGAATAGAGGTAAGGAAAATATATATTAAAGTAAGCGTATCCGCATTTGCGTGAAGGAAGTGTGGATAAACACTTAGGGAAGAACAGCCCTCGGTCCACGTGGCTGAGATTTGAACCCAGAACTTCCAGCTACGAGCAAACCAAACATGATCCTGAAACTTACCTCGCGCACCCAACGATTCAGATATATTTAATAATTGTTCGATAAAATATCTCTTTAAAATATTTATTAGTGTTGTGATTTATGAAAACATTTTCTTACGAACTTAATAGTTCTAGTTCCTACGTTGCATTAAATAAACTATTAATATTTTTAATGAAAAGTTATAAATGAGAAAGTATGTGTTTATTATTACTATTATTAAACTATTAGGAGTGAAGATGTATAAATTGTTAGCTATTCTAAATAACTGTTTAATATTCGATATAGATACAATTTAAATTCTAACACTTACCGAGGAATAGCTATTTCATTTATTTGTTTGGAGTTTGGTACTTTATAGGGTGGTGGTTCTTTGTTCCCCATGGGCACAGTTTTAATTATATTATTATTATTATTATTATTATTATTATTATTATTATTATTATTATTATTATTATTATTATTATTATTATTATTATATTATTGGCACCCGTTCGGTTATACCTACTTACGCTAAGGTGCAATGGTAGGGTGATTGTGAAATCAAATGGAGGACCTACAGTTTAAAGTGGGATCCGAACCACTGTGGAGGCCTGACACTCCACACATTCTCAAGTTGTGATTAATACACGTATTATTATTATTATTATTAGCACCGCGTCTTACTACCCGTTCGGGTTATACGCTCTTACGCTAATGTGTAATGGTAGGGTGATTATGAGATGAAATGAAGGACCTACAGCTTAACGTGGAATCCGAACCACGGTGGAGGCCTGGCATTCCAATACACGTATTGTCAGAGGTGAAGGATTGAACCCCGGACCCATAGCAGAGAAGTCTCAAACTAGTTTACTTAATGAAACTTGATAAATTTGTTTGAAACTATCACAAATATATCAACACACACAAAAATTTTACACATGGACTAAATAAAAAAAAAGATCTTACTTTAAATGTATTGCATTTTTATAGTAAAAAAACAAACAAAAACATTAAAACTATTCTCACTGAAGAATGTCTTTTTGAAAACCAGTTTGGGACGTCAGTTGCAACACACCCTCATGGTACTGTGAGGGGAGCTAGCGGGTCGTTGAGCGGTGGAGGAAATGGCTTCACGAGAGACACACAGCAACCGGTTGGTAGACTCATATTTAAAAACAATGATATTCTCTTTTAAAAAATACAACACTTGATGTGCTGGTTCAGAAAACTGTTCAGGTGAAAAGGTATTCAATAATGCAAGGGGTGAAATAATAATTGTTTACATAATTTCTTAGGTTTATTTTTAATTAATAAATATATTTTTTTTAAAATACGACCCTTGTTCAAATTATTAATTAAAATACATATTCTAATGTTTTTTTAAAAAAATCAGGAAATAGCCAAAGAGACAATCTTTTTGAAAACAGAGACATAAAATTTTTGAAAAGTTATTTTGGGCGTAATCATGGAAGAAAAATCATAAAAATTATTTTAAAATGTTGAAGTTCAATATCTTATATATTTTTAATGGTTGGATTTACAGAAACAAAATAGCTTTTGTTGTAACAAGCAACCTTTATTTTAATAGGAGAAAAATTTACAAATCTATTAAATAATAACTACCATCAGATTTAAGGAGGTTAGTAGTACAAGTATTTTAGATATTTGGTGGGAGTTCCCCCTTTTGGTTAACATACTTTTTTCTTCTAGCGAATCTTTTAAACTACCAATAAGACCATTCCTAGCACGTATGAGGTGAGGATTTTTTTCTTTATGTCGATGAAGGCATGACTACCTACAGTAGGTATCCAAAAAGTTTTTTTTTGAGGCCCTTGCATCAGGATTAGCTTGCTTACGGGGAGACATTGTTATAACGAACACACAAAAATAAGTTTAAATTTACTATCTAATAAACAAAACAATATAAACTTAGTTTACACACAAAAATCATAAATTAATTGGAAAATACCTCAATTTAAGGCGCAACCACAAGCACGTTAACAAAGGCTCTTTTACTTGGAGGCATTGTTACAATCAACACAAAAAAATAATAGTTAAGTAGATTGAAAGCAGTAAGCGCTCTACCATACCAAACAAAATTGTTCTGTTATTAGTTTTTTCTACTAGTTTTGAAACTTTTACTCCCCCCCCTCCCCCCCATCCCGCCATAATTTCTCTAATTCCCACTTAAAAAATTATAATTTTATGACTTATCTGGTTATATGGAGTTGTTTTTCTACCTGTCAAGCAAATTTAAGTGTTCTACCACACCTAAAAGTATTTTTTAACTTCTCCTACTCCACCTCAATTTGCCGGAGTCTAATTAAAAAATGTTATAGTTATTTGGATTTAGTATTTTTCACCTGCTTGCCAAATTTCAGTTTTATACCACTCTAGGCTGTAGTTGTTTCTATTAATTCTGTACATTTTTAGCCCCCCTTCCCCATGTATAATAATAATAATACAAAGTGATCATACATTTTTCCAGTGATACACTTTGTTGTTCTTTACCAACCGATTTGGACCAAACTATTTTTAAACGATTCATAATTGGGTCAAACAATGAGTGACGCCTTTATTTTGACAAAAAAAAGGCAAAGTAAAATATATTGAAATGTTGATCCGGCTATTAACTTCGTCTCTTATCCGATTTTGACCAACCTCATTTTAAACTATTTTTAATTGACAAGCAGTGCATGAAAGCTTTATTTTGTCAATAAGAGTGAGTTGGAGAAAGAGGTTGGGCTACCAAATTTCCAAAACTAATATAAATAAAACTTATCCTTAAAAGTCTGAAAATTTAACATTTTTAATTGGTATTCCTGGAGAAGATTTAAATTTGGCAGGAATAGAAGTATGATTTCATATAAGAAAATAAGTTTTAAAATTTGGAATTTTTAGACCTTAGTTGAAAACTGAAATTCTAAAGGAGTGTAAAAGGCCCATTCAAAATGTCCATCAGATTCTGAAGATTTTAAATCTTAAATGTTATTCTGGGAAAGTAATGGGGATAAAATTTCCAAAACTATAAGAATAAACTATATTTCTCATAGTATTAGACGATTGACTTTTGACAGGTGGGCATAAGGACGATGACAAAACTTTATTAAGTTCTTAATTCTTAAATTTTAAATTGGAGTGGAAAATGGGAAGGAAAGATCACCTAAAAAAATTTCAAGCTAATATAAAAACAATTTTTGAGGGGGTATAAAATTGATAAAATTGAAACTCTGCATGTATGTAAAAGACCATCCCAGATATCAGAATGGCATCCGAGCATTATGAAATTTCAACAACTAATTTAGAAAACTATTTTCGATGTGGTTAGGTTGAAATCTGAAAGGATTTTATTTGGTTGTCTTAAACGGTATAACTAAATCTTAAAATTTCAAATTGAGAATGTGGGAATTAAAGAGGTGGAGGAGTACTTACTTAATTGCTCTATTTCACCAGGAACTCAAAAAGTAATTGCCGCCCTTACAAAAGTATGTCACCTATCCTTCTCTTGAGATAGTTCTATCCAGTTCACCTCATTAAACCCTCTCTCTTTCAGGTCCATTCTAATGTTATCCTCCCATCTACGTCTATATCTTCCCATTGGGTTTGCAAGTCAATACCCTAAACAAGGTTCTAGAATCTCCCTTCGTGTTGCATGTCCTGCCCATCGTAATATACGAGTCTTAATTATCTTAACAATGTTTTGTAATAAGTAAAGGGTATGTAACTATTCATTATATAACGTAAACTCCCCAGTAGCCTCATACCATTTTGTACCAACTATCTTCCTAACCACCTTGTTTTAGAACAACTTAAATTTATTTTCGCAATGTAAGGTAAGAGACCACGTTACACAACCATAAAGAGCAACAGGTAAAATTATTGTTTTGTATATTCTGAGTTTTACATTCCTGGAAAGCCGGCAATATATAAATAACTTATTGGCTGAGTAATTACAATTATAGTACCCTATGCATTTATCCATGAACGAGATTGAACTATGACACACCCACAAAAACGTTTGTTTTAGAGAGTTTAGGGTAATATTCAGGCTTGTAACCAACTAAATATGATACTAAATTAGACATTTGAAACGTCTATAGCTACATTAATTTTAACATAAATTTTAAAGAATGCGGTGCTATAGCTAGATGAATATTACAAACCATATGCATTAAAGACATTTTTAAGGACCGAAAATGATTATCCTATTCTATATCAACATTTATATAATAGTTATACTTTTTAAGGCCCAAAAATGAATATTATACACCATATGCATTAAATAATCCTATTTTATATCAATATTTATATAAAATTTGACCAATCATGAGGAGAAACTTTGAATTACACACATTTCTAAGCCACTCCAAGGCCCATACCATTTTAGTCAAAAGCACAAAGTGGGGCCCTGATATTAAAATACATTCTCTATCCAATCAAATAAGTGTGCATAGGCCTGGACCCTACAAATCCGATCAATTTGACCCAAACTTAGTGAGGAACATACTTTTTTTTTAAGAAAAAGCTTGCATTACACATTTACTTAAGGCGCCCCAAGGACCAATTCAAATTTTTTTTAAGAACTAAAAGCGGGGCCCTGATAGTAAGATCAATTTTTTATCCAACTATATAAGTGTGCATAGGCCTAGACCCTACAGATATGAGCAATTTGAACGAAATTTGGGGAAGAAATTAATTTTTTAAGTAAAATCCTGCATTACACACTTCCTCAAGGCACTCCAGCGCGCAAACCAGAATTGTGTCAAAAACATAAAGCAGGGCCCTAATATTAAAATCCATTCTCTATCCAACCATATAAGTGTGCATAGACCTAGACCCTACAGATCCAAGAAATTTGATCCAAACTTGGGTAGAAACATTGAATTTTTTTAGACCACGTGGACACCGAAGCGGGTAAGAGATTATTAATACTAAATAAAAAAACATTTTTCCATATTAATATTTAGATATCGATACTTATTGTTATCGATAATTTTCTTTCGATAATAGATAGCACTGTATCTATATTTTTGTCCGATATTTTTAATGAGTACAGTATTGATACTTTTGTTTCGATACCACATTCCTAGGCCTGATCCTAACGTGTTGGTTTGGTCAAATAGAGACCATGGGGACGGGAACAGTTTATTGGTGCACTCCCAACAATGAAGTATTAAGTTTGATTCACACTGATAGTACTGTGCTCAGGCCGTGCTGGGACTGTGTCGTGTCACTACCATTCACACTGATAGGACTGTGCTGGGACTGTGTCGTATCGTGTCGCTACTACCATTCACACTGCTGTTTTGCTCATCGTCAGCAGTAGACATGGATCAAACAGAGGAAGATGTGATTGTTGCATGTGGTCTTTATCTTATTTCACTTGATAAAAAGAGGAGAAAACGAAGAAAATACTGGGTTCATCATTTGTTTAGAGCAAGAGAAGAAGAATTCCACAATATATTTGGGCAACTCAGAGATGACCATCAAAAGCTTCACAAATATTAAGAATGAGTGTCCCGAACTTTGAAACCTTACAGAAACTTCTTGCATTCAGTTTTTCAGCTATCTTCTTCCAAATATTTTCTATAGTGAGATTATTATCATAATTTTTATGCTGCAAATTATACAAACCAACATTATTAAGTTTTCTTCATCCATCGTTTTGGATTATTGCACACAGTTGTGTTAACAATGTTGTAATGTTCCGCAGCCACTGTCAGATTGTAGATAAGAACCTTCGTGAAGGCTCGCCGCTTGCCGGAAGAAGCCGAAGTAGGTGAAACGACACTAAGGCGACATTAAGGCAACATCGTCTACATTCACACTGATAAGGGCACCCTACACGATCAGTAATACTGTCAGTATTACCGAGTCAGTAATTCCGTCGGTATTGTCAAATGCAACGATAACGATGGCATGACCCTACACGGTCAGTATTAATGACAGTAATACGGACCGAACTTATACGAACTCAAGTTGGAAACAACTCAGTGGAGGTCTAATTCGATTAAGAAAACATTATTATTTCTTGAAAAAATTAAACGTTTTTACACTTCTTAAAAATGAATAACATGGAAAAAGCGTGTTTAGCCATCATATTATGTCTAAGTACGAAGAAGACTGTGAAACGTAAGCGTTGGGTGAAGGAGTGACTAAAAAAATGTGATCAATACTCACATATAAATTTATTAAGTGAGATACAACTTACCCATGCTAGTGATTACCAGAATTACTTTAGGATTAGTTCAGAAACTTTCAACATTTTAGCAGACAAGGTGAAGCCCTTTTTAGAGAGAAATAATACGAATATGAGAAATTGTATTTCTGTCGAAGAAATATTAGCGTTGACCTTAAGATACCTAGCAACAGGAAGACATTTTGAAGATTTAAAATTTTCAGTAATAATGTCAACATCGTCAATCAGCTATGCAGTCCTGGAAACATCTAAAATGCTAATAAAAGTTCTGCGAAACTACATGAAGGTAGGTGGATGAATAAAATATTACTTATATAATATTTAACATAAATTTAATCAAAATTAATATACGTGTATTTAATTGCTATTAAGGTTGTTCATTATGGTACTTTTTATAATTACAATTAGAAAATAGTATTATCATTGTATGAAGAAAATAGAGACTTAAAATTATGCTCTTCATTTGCCATATTCGTAAATTATCCATACTATTCTATTTTTCAGTTTCCAACAACAAGCCATGAATGGATTCAGGTCTCAAATGATTTTGGAACAAATTACCAATTTTGGAACTGCGTGGGAGCAATAGACGGTAAACACATTGCCATAAAAAAAACTCAGGCTTTGTGTACTACAACTACAAAGGGTTTCACAGTATAGTACTATTAGCTGTGGTGGATGCCAACAAGAAGTTCATCATGGTGGACGCTGGAATAAACGGTCGAATATCTGATGGAGGTGTACTTTTTTATTCCAAATTTTGAGAACTGTTAGAACAAAATGCTCTAAGTCTTCCAGATCCTTCACCGATACAGAACACTACGGAAAGTTTCCCGTTCGTGTTTGTTGCTGATGAAGCTTTTGCGTTGAACGCAAATTTAATGAAGCCTTACCCATAAAAGTTACCTCTGACCAATAAATAGCGGGAATATAACAAAATCTTATCTCGTGCTTGAGTAGTTGTGGATAACTCTTTTGGGATACTGGCAACTAGGTTTGGAGTATTCCAGGAGCCAATATGTCTAGAGCCAGAAAAAGCTACCATAATTACGTTGGCTTGTTGTTATTTACACAATTTTCTTTTTAAGAAAAGTGCCAACACATACTTTCCTTGTAGCAGTGACAGTACAGATGAGTGCACTATGTTACCTTTACAAGGTACGTCCCATAGAAACTGTTCAAACAACGCTAAACAAACCAGGGAACGCTTTGTTGAGTATCTAAGCAATGAAGGCAAAATGATAAATTCATGCAGTGAACGTTTGTAAATAAATAAAAACAAATAATAAACAACTATGTAAAAAAAATATGTTTGGTAGAAAGGTAAATTATTATTGGATGATTTGTTTTTAAAATAAGGTTTATTCAAAATATATATTACATTTATTATATATTTCTGTGTTTTTGATTTCTAAACAACTCCATTAGTTCGCGTCTACTCTCGAATTCCTCCTTGACATAATTAACATTCTAGATCAGGGTTCGCAAACTCTCGGCCCGTGGGCTAGATCCGGCCCACCCGACATAGCTGACCGGCCCGCTTAGCTGCAATACTTTTATATAACTATACAGCTATGCATCCCTGGAAACACGTGAAATGCTAATAAAAGTTATGCAAAACTACATAAATGATAGGCAGATGAATAAAACATTGTTTGTATAATATTTAATATAGATTTAATCAAAATTAATATACATGTATTTAATTACTATTAAGGTTGTTCAACATGGTATTTTTAAACTACAATTACAAAATAGTATTATCAGTGTATGAATAAAATAAAGACTTTAAATTATGTTTTTCATTTGAGGGCTGACAATTATTTAACTGTGTTTCACTAGGATTAGGCTGACAGTATAGTGGCTCGTTTGAATGCTGGTGATGATAAGGAGAGGGTGTGTTATTGTAAGAAGAAATTTGACTGGTCATATTTGTAGACTCTGAAGTAGACGAATAATAAAATAATGCTTGGACTTGTTAATTGAAATCTTTCATTTATTTTTACTAAGTCCTTGTGTAGCGTTCCTAATTGAGCTTCAAATAAAACATCATTAATTGCCTTCTCTGCGAACAACCGTTGCCTAGGATGAACATCTTTTGATTTCTTTGCCCACACTTTGGCAATATCTAAATACTCATCATTGGCATTTCCTTCTTTTAATGAATTCGCCAAATACTTACACGTGAGGCTGAGTAGCTCATTTTGTTTGGCTGTAGGGCTTTGTGCCTTTTGCTTATTAGCCGGCTGTTGTGAAGGTAGGCCTACATTCGAGCTTGATGATGCAGCCATTGGTCTTGGGGTGGTGACCACTCTTGGTGTTTGTGGTAATGGTCCTCAGAATGCTGTTTTACCAAGTTGGCGTCCGTGCATTCAGCTTGTGGTGCCTAGAAATGAAGGATTCAATCAAATTTAAAAATGAGGCATTAATACGCACGCATAATGTATTACCATATTTGTAAATTATCAATACTATCTTATTTTTCTGTTTCGAACAAGAATTCATGAGTGGATTTAGATCAAATGATTTTGGAACGAAACACCAATAATTTTGGAACTTGATAAAACCAACAAACTCGGGCACACATTTCTATAACTAACTTACCTCCTTTGTGGCAACCACTTGCATGGTTACATTAGCTGGAAGTTCACACGAGCCAAGAAATTGTAGGGCGTTGAATACCCAAGATGTCGGTTGGTAAATCTCCTTGGATCCAGCTCCAGACCGTTTTGACGCTATAATTTTTTTTAAGTATTTATCTTTTTCCTAACATCTTCCTTGGTAGCGTCCGGCTTAATTTTCTGATAGCACTCTAAATTTTTTTAACAGTGCCGAATTGCGCTTGTGTTTATTCATATAATCAGGACAACGAGTGTCCCGAAGTTCCGGGAGTGTTTCATATAATTCTATAAAGTTTTGTAATAACTCACGGGCATGGTCTTTGGCACATTTAACACCTAATAACATGTTTCTTCAACTGCACTGTCATCTTCATCGTTGCAGAGAGTAGTGCCTTCAGAAACCTCCTTCATCGTTCGTGCTTTTACTAATACTGATGGAAAAATTGACAGTATACTGATGCAAGCTCTCGCGCGTGGTATTACTGTCAATATCCCCCACCACTCAGCGATACTGATGATTTTACTTCAAGACATCTAGATATTCATCAGTACTTCTCATCATTCCATCAGTATTCACCCTACACGGTCAGTAATACTGTCACTATTTCTTAATACTGACAGTATTACCGATCGTGTAGGGTGCCCTATAGGACTGTGTTCGTACCGTGCTGGACCGTGACCTTGGGAAATCACTTTTGAAACAATCCAAGACGACACAGTCACAGAACGGCCTGAGCACAGTCCTATGAGTGTGAATCAAAAACGGTCTTACAAGGTAACTCTTATGGGAATGACCTGTTTGAGATTGTTGGCAGCACGACACAGTCCCAGCACAGTCTGCGCACAGTCCTATCAGTGTGAATCAAGCTTTAGACCCCGACGAAGGGGGAAGGCCGGCAACACCAGAAATCTGCTGGGGGGCAACCCTAACCATTTAGGTGGCAGCTCTGATGATGAGAGCGAGGCCAGCGGTGGCCCGGGCCAGGGTGCGCCAGCGCTGGGTAAAGGTGGGAAGCGGCGGAAACCTGCGGGTAACAACGCAAGCCGTGTCTCACCCCAGCCTGGTACTAGTGGCTCTGGGCCGGCTGGCAGAGCAAAGGGGAAGATCCCTCCCATCATATTGTGTGATGTGGAGGGCTACTCCAAGTTGGCGAGGGTCATCCGGTCCAATGTTCGAGAGCCTGTGGAGGCGGTCAGGCAGCCGGGGGACCGAGTGCGCCTCCAGTGCGGGTCAGAGGAAGATTACCGCGCCCTCCAGAAGTTCTTGACGAGCTTGGGGATCCAGCATTGGTCCTACGAGCTGGGACGGGAGCGACTGGTCAGGGTCGTGGTGAAGGGACTCCTGACACGGACAAACCCTGATGACGTCCAGGAAGAGCTATGGAGATGGGCTTCCCGTGAAATCCATCACACAGATGCTCCCCAATGGAAGCGGGATCAGAAGACCGGAGAAAGGCAGCGGTTGCCGAACTTCGTTGTCTCTCTGACGCCCGGGGAGCGCACCGCAAGGCTGTACTCCATATCAGTCCTGTGTGGGCTCCGCGTCAGGGTGGAGAAGTACAAGTCTCCAGGCGGTCCGGTTCAGTGTAAGAACTGTTTCCGGTTTGGTCATGTGTGGAGGTATTGCCGCGCTAACCCTAGGTGTGGGTTCTGTGGTGGTGACCACGAGAGGGGTGGGTGCCCGGAGGAGAGATGATCTCCCCCGAAGTGCCTGCACTGCTCAGGAGCTCATTCCTCGTCGTGGCGGGGCTGTCCCACGTACAAGTCCTTGCAGGCGGCAGGGAATGTGCGTATCTCCAAGCCTCAAGAAGGGAGGACGGATGGGCTAAGCGAAGGCCAGAAGCCCTCGGGGCACGTTGCGGGACGGAGGGTGACAGTGACTCCAGCTCCAACACCAAAGCCACAGGTACAATCTTTCGCCAGTGTTCTGTCAAAGGGACCAACCCCTCCACCTCAGGCCGAGGCACCTGCCAAAGCCACCATACCCGAACCGGTAGCATCCGGTTCGATCCTTTCAGTCGAAGGCCCGCCTGAGACTGCTCCTGTCCCTATCCCAACCCCCACCTCTACCCCTGCCCCCTTGAACCCTTCCAACCCTTTCCTACCACTCCCAACTCCTACCCTTGTTACCCCTGTAACCCCCACACCCAACCCATTTCCCACACCCGAGGATGATTCGGCAAAGCTCAAAATTTGCATTGAGCTACTCAAGGGTATTCCGGGAAAGAACCCATGGGACTTTTCATCGAGTCTCTTGAGGAAGGTCCAGGAATCTCCTAGGAGTAACCGTGGCCACCTGGTCATGGATCACATCATCCTTTACCTGGTTTCTAATGGCTGAACACCCGAATAGAGGACCACCAGTGCTGAAGGAGCTCACGGTCGCACTCTGGGACGCCAACGGAGTCACGAGGAAGAAGGCTGAGCTTGAAAGTTTCCTGGCAAAGCATCGTGTCCATGTAATGCTGTTGGGAGAAACTCACTTGCGCTCCGCAATAAGGTTCTCGTTAACAGAGTTTATCTGCCATCGTGGTGACCGAGCGATGGATGTGGGAAGGGGTGGGACGGCGGTCCTGGTACGGAGGGGCCTTGACCACCACGTCATCTCACTTCCTCCCCTCCAAAACATGGAAGCAACGGCTATCCAACTGGTGACCTTGACCAGTCCAGTGCATCTCATCACCATCTACTTCCCTCCCTACCGCCGGTTTGACCAGACTACGGGGGCTGACATGGAGGTGCTGCTTCGAGGTACCACGCCTGTTTTAATCGGTGGTGACTTCAATGCAAAGCACCCTTCATGGGGCTCTAAGATTATGTGCGCTCGCGGCAGATTGCTCCGCGACGTCATAGATCTACACGGCCTGGTTGCTTCCGGCGCTCCGACCCCTACCCACTTCCCTTTCAACCCCGGCTGTCTCCCGGACGTCCTAGACTTCATTGTCTCCAGAGGGATCAGAAGGCGGTTAGTGCTGAAGTCTCTAGCTGAGCTAGACTAGGACCACAACCCCGTTCTCGTGAACCTGGTACGCGCTGCGTCCTTCATAGACCCCCACGAAAAACACGACCTAAAGCGCACTGACTGGGACAGGTTTACGAATGTGTTGAGAGAGAGGTTGGGACCCACCCCTACCTTTCGAACAGCAGCAGAAATCGATCCCGGTGTGGAGCTCATAGCTTCCAGCATCAAGGGGTCGCTCGAAGCTTCGACGCCGAGGCACCGTCCTAAGAGGGCGCCACAGGCTTCTTTGCTCGATTCTATCCTCAGGCACGTCCGGGAGAAAAATCGGCTGAGGAAGGCTTGGCAAATCTCGAGGGACCCGGTGGACAAGGCCAACTGGAGCCGCAAAGTCCATGCGGTTCGGGAGATGGTCCGAGAATACCGGAACAGTGTCTGGGAGGACAAGATTGAGAGCCTGTGCGTGCAGGACAGGTCCCTGTGGTGGATCACGAGGAACTTGATGCAGGTCCCCACACCAAGGCCGCCTATTGTGGGTCACAACGGGGTGGCCAACTCCGACCAGGAGAAGGCCGATGCTCTCGCTGAGCACTTAGAGGCGCAATTTGTACCGACTGACAACCCGTCAGACCCGGTGGACGTTGCGCACGTGGCGCAGGTCTTCGGTGCGGTCTCATACAGACCCTTGGATGAACCTGAACCCACGGAGGTGACAGAAATGTCGTGGGTGATAGCCGCTCTAAGACAAAACAAGGCCCCTGGACCCGACGGTATCGGTAACGTGGTCCTCAGAAAGCTGCCCTTGGAGGCGATTAACTTCCTCGTGGAGTTATTCAACGCCATCCTGTTCCTGAGTCACTTCCCCGAGCTCTGGAAGCATGCCAACGTCCTCTGCTTTCATAAACCGGGTAAGGACCCGACCCTAGCTTCGTCCTACCGACCAATCAGCTTGCTCGTCTTTCTGGGCAAGTTGTTCGAGATACTACTACTGACGAGACTGGCCCGACATTTTCACGAGGCGGGCATCTTGGTGGACGAGCAGTTTGGCTTTCGGGCGGGACACGCTACGTCTCATCAACTTGTCCGGCTCGTGGAGCAGGTTACAAGGAACTTCAACATCAACAGGCTGACTGGTGCTGTCTTTCTCGACGTGGCAAAGGCCTTCGACTGTGTTTGGCATGAGGGTCTCCTTTTCAAACTCCTCTCCCTGAACCTGCCCTTCTACCTAGTTAAGGTTGTTCAATCTTATCTTTCCCATCGCACCTTTTCCACTACCTTTGAGAACGCCACCTCCCAAGTCAGAAGCATCCGGCGGGAGTGCCGCAGGGTTCCATGGTGGGCCCGCTGCTCTTCAGTCTCTATGTGAACGACATTCCAAAATCCCCAGACACCAAGTTGGCTTTGTATGCGGACGACATGGCTCTAGTTGCGGAGTCATGGCGAGGGCAGCTGGTGGAGAGGCGACTCCAGACGCACCTGACGCAGTTGGAGGGGTGGCTGACCACCTGGAGAACAAGTATTAACGTGGAAAAGAGCACTGCAATGCTCTTCACATGGAAAAGAAAGTACTACAGGCCGGCCCCACTCCGGCTGTTCGGAGAACAGATCAGATGGGCGGACAGTGCTAAGTACCTGGGACTTACGCTGGACACCAAACTGACCTGGAGACGACAATGTAACGAAAGACTCAACAAGGCGAGGCAAAGTCCTAAGCCCACTGCTTAACAGGCGTAGCGCCCTGTCCACAAAGAACGGTCTGACGTTGTACAAGCAGCTGCTCAGACCGATCCTCGACTATGCGTGTCCCGCTTGGGGCCACCTGACGGACAATTATATGAAGAGGATGCAGGCCTTTCAGTGCGTGTGTCTGAGGATCATTGTGGGCGCACCTTGGTATGTCCGGAATGAGACTCTACATCGCGACCTGGATATGCCTACCATCAAGGACCACTTCCGTAAACTGTCGCAGTCCTTCTACGCCAGACTTCCCGGTGTCACCAATCCTCTTATCCAGGGGCTTGGGAACTACGTTATCTACCCTGGAGAGTGCCATCGACGTCCCAAAGCCCTGCTCGGATAAGCGAGATGTGACAACCGTGGTTTGGGAGGCTCTCACCCAGTCCCCCATATAGTAGTGTCTCCGCACGTAACTCTTAAAAACTCATATTCGGTTCCCCAAAACTATTTCCCTCCACTATAACTAATAATATATTCTCTTTGTTTCTTTGTTCCAGAACTTCGCGAAATGCGACAACCCGTCTTTAATCTTTGTGAACCACACGGTGTGACCGATTGGTTGGTACGTGTTGGAACTTGCTCTCGGGCTCCCCTTCAGGAAGCATCAGAGCATGCCTTTTGTCTGTCTGTCTAGGTATAAATAAGAGTATAATTTTTGATATAGTAAAATATGTAGCTATCACTGTCATATTGTTTCAACAGATGGACTTGTTAATTATTATTTCACGTTATAGGCTATGTCTCTAATCATGTTTTGTCTATGTTTTAAAAAAAATTATTTCCTATGATTTTTCTTTGTTTGGTAGATTGTCGGCATATTGTTGCGCCTATTTAATTTACATATTAAATAGTGTTTTTACATAAAACTCTTCTTTATAGCATTGCTTAAATATTACGTAAATTTATTTACTTCGGATAAGACGATAGACATGTCTTTTACAATCTGCAAAGTCTACAATAAAGCTAGCTATTAGCTTGTATATTGGTTTCAGATTAAGATAAATGAGTAATATTATAATGAAAGTTTGATAAATATAATGAAATAAGGTAGTTAACCATTTATTACATTTGTTTGAATGACAAACTTTGTGTAGTAGTCTTATGATCAAACGATCATGTAGGTTACAATGCTTGTAAGAAGTATTACTATACCCTGTTCTGCTAGGAATGCGTTCTGGAATATATTATTTTGTACCAGAAACCTTCTGTAAGTATTTTGGCAGGATAGACTGCCTTCTAGAACAGTAGTTGGAAATCCCTCCTGGAAGGTCTTACCAAACTAATACTATATGGTAGGATTTTTGTGCTAAAGGCGGCCTTACTTTCAAAATCATGGTATATATTTTCTTGCATCAACTTATTTGAAGAAGTCACTAATTTTGAACTTAGCTATGGTGTTCAACATTTTTATAAACACATTCATTTCATTCAAGTATCCCCACAAGCGAATTTACACTATAAGCCAACTAGGGCGGCGGCTTTAGGGGGCGACACATTTTTATTATAATATCATGTTTTTAATAATTATGTTTATAAATTATTGACCAACACTATCGAAATAGTTCAATTTGTGACGTTATTTGCCACCCTACCTTGTATTTCCCTATGTTTTCTACTTTTTGTGAACAATTTCCAATTTATTTTCGCGTGAATTTAAGCACTTCGAAGTTAGGCCACACGTTGGTTGCCGGCCTGACTAGTATTACTATTTACATCTATTAAATTAAATAAAAGGACGGAAGGAACAACTTAACACATTGTTTAAATAATCTAAATAAGGAATTTTGATTATTAGAAGAAGAACACTTACCTTTTATTAAACATATTCATTATCCCGTTAAGAAGTCTGTTGACTTAATTATAATGAACGTCAGCCATGTTTGATTTCAACGCATGCGCAGTTCTATCAAACAAGTGAGTAACGGAGCTGTTCGTAAATGAAGAAAAAAAAAAGCTTGATGTAAATAATTCAAAACAAGCGCGTTTTTCAATTCTGACAGATGGAAATAAACATTTAATTCTTTAAGGAAAAAAAAAACACTGTTCACTTTCATTAACATACAGTTCAATATTTATGTTAAACCTTCATTTTATTTGATTTTCCCTAGTCCATAGCCAACATTTATCTTTTGGTTTTACGTACATATTTGTTTTCTCTTTGGACTTGCAAGTAAAGAATAGAACCTTTTTAAATTTGGTTTTGGAAGATTTCTTATAAGAGATGAGGTCTTCTTCTTCGAAGTGGTTTTTAGCATGGAGCCAAATCTGCGGAGCTCCTAATTAAAATTATTTTAAAATGAATTAAAGGTGGTGAATTAAAGTACACGTGGTGAAATGGAAAGCTAAGTGTGTGTACAAGAACTAGATTGCTTATTTTCGTTTCAATTTGCGTAAGAATTCGAATTACTAGAGTGTAACAAATCTCTGAAGTTGGTGTCAATATGGACTAATTCAGTGGTGAGGCCAAGCCAACTTTTCAACTATAAATTATTATCATTTTTTTTTTGTTTCTCCTATAAAATCAGAATTCATTTACGTTCAGAAAGACACACTACCGTAGAGGATTAATTAACATTTCATTTTATGACTAATTATTAAATTTTTTATTATTATATATTTTTTTGTTTTGTTTTGTCTCAACAATACTGTTCTATACTTTGTTAACTTAGATTTATAATTACCCGGAATTCCGTAGGTAGGCTTTGGATGTGGTAAAGGGGAAAACAATAATAAATCCACAAAAGTGCCAACAATTATTATTTTATAGATTAATTTTTTATTGTCTAAATTACATTTTGTTCCAACAAACCATTTTATCTGAATTGTTCATGTTTTAGTTTTTAAGTTTACCCAGTGGTCTCGAGTATTGAGAGTCGTAGTGCCACAGACTGAATTAACAGAGGTAAAATTTTAATTTTTTTATTTTAATTATTATTTTCCTCCTAGATACTAAGGGGTGGCACCCAACAAAAACACAATCTTTAAACATCTTGATGTTAACTGTTATGTTAACAAGATGCAGACGACAATAATATTAGACACAAAGAATATAATAATTTATACAATATATAAAATATAACAATATATTTTTATTACAGTGGCGCCCAACTTGGGGCTCGAGTTATACTAATAGTTTTCTAAGGACTGTACAGGATGAGGCCTGATTACACTAGGGCATATTGGTGATTTGATATTACAGTAAAATATGTATTTTGAGGCCGGATTACACTAGGGTGTATTTGTGACTTGAGGGAGCAGTTGATGTTTTTTTTGCGGCCAACTTACACTAGAGCGTTTTAATGACAAGGCCAGACTACATCAATTAGTTTTGGGTAATTTTTACTTGGTATTGAAGGTTATGTCAAAAGGGCAATATTATACACCTAACAAGGCACATAAGCAACTTTAAAAAACAAAAAAGGATGCCCAACAACCATCGGTCAGTGTAGAGGCAGAGGAGTTGAAATAGGATGTTGTCATGCCTAAAGCCAAGCCCCAAACAGAGGAATGGGATACATCTTTGGAATCGATTGTTGCGGCAGATGCACAACAGATAGTTCACCAGGTTGAGGATGGTACGCCATTGGGGGCAGATTCCCTATATAACCATACAAATATTTCAGTTGTAAGGAAGGAAGAAGATGATTCAGAGACAGCGAAGGAATTGACTATGTTTGACCTAATGAAAGCAATAAGGGACAGTGCTAAGGAGAGCATGGAAAAATTTGATAGCAGCATGAAGTCATTGAGAGATGATATTATCTCAAGATTAGACTATCACAGTGATGAGCTTAGGTCGATCCACGACCAGTTGAAGAATGAGGTGAAAGTGGTCGAGGTGCAAGTACAGGACTTGGCAACGACTGAGGAGAAGCAAACAGCAGCAGTGGAGGAAGTACCAGAGCAAGTCGTGATACGATCAGTGAAAGACACTTCGACGAAGGGCTCTTATATTTACCCTTTCTCATATTTAGGTGCTTACATGAAATGTGATTCACGATTGTGTGAAAGCCCTAGTAATACCTACACAAGTCAATCACATGTTCCAATAATGAGTGATTCTCGCAGTCATGTGAACAATTTTGACTGGGAGGTTGACTATGAAGTAATGCAGTTTAAGGAGTCGAATGAGTCATTTAATGTAAAAACAAGGGTTTCTAAAATACAGAAGTTATCATGCACTTTATGTGTAAACGATGAAATGTTATTGTCAAGTTGCTCTGGTGTGTTGTCAAATGGACTCACAAGGACAAAACTTGTAGAAGATGTCTTGTCAGCTGCGATGATAAGCCAGGATACAAGAAGTGTTCTAAAATGGAACTGCACATCAAAGCTATTCCCATCGAGAGGAATGTATGTCATCAACACCCCAGCAATGAAGAATGCCCTAAATATGTTGATGTTCAGGATGTCTTGTTTAATATCCCCTTGCATCTATGGACGAGGAACCGGGTCACAAGGCAGCCATCGAATCAAGATGATACCTGCAACAAAATCAAACCAAGGATCAAGAAACAAGACCTTGGGAAAAAGAAACGACAAAGATTTCTTCAATCTCTAGGGGACGTATGGGTAGTTGGAGGAAGTGGAATTAGGCCCTCTCTTCCACAATTTCAACCTAGGGATTGTAGGAGGACTGTTTTTGAGCATGGAATAAGTTTTAGGACATGATTTCAAAGGATTTTGGGAGACATGTTAATCCCTTGAATCATGTGGTCTGACAGTTGGCTACAAGGAACGTGTAGAATAGTTGAAAGTTTTGGGAGACATGTTAATCCCTTGAATCATGTGGTCTGACAGGTGTATTTAAGGAATGTTATAGAACAGTTGAAGTTCGAGAGTGGTGTAGATCTCTGAAGCACTGGATATAGAAATAAACCGGAAACAACAAGGGATAGTTCACTAAACAGAATAAGGTTGGAAGGTACTAGTTATGGATTTATAGAGATCAGTAAGCAGAGCTTTGAGGATCGTATTCATATGGAATGAAAGTTCATTACACTTGTGAAGCGTCAAGTTTGGGAAAGTTAAAAGAAGAAAATATACATATATTTTTAAGAAACAGAGATCTATTATTTTGATTTTATAAATGTATTTATTGGATCCATTAAAAAATTAATTTTTTATTTTATTATAATTTTGATTTTTATCAATGTCTGTAATGATTAAGAAGGACACCCATGGAAGATAAGAACAACCCCAGCAAGGCAGCAACATGAATGAGATGACAAGTTTATAAGCTACGAGATAATCTACATAAAGTATTATTTTAAAAGGTAAGAGTGTCAATTTTGAGAGGTCATATCTGCGTTACGGGTCGTTATAAGACAGTGACTGCCTGAGGATATAGACAAGTATTATTCCAGGACCCTGTGAATGAGACAAGTCCATCACAAACAGTTCCTGAGGTGTGTATAAGTTACATCGGAATATATATATATGGTTTTAAGAAAAAAAACAAGAAAGTTTTAATGTTATATCGTCGAAAAGCAATTTTTATTAAAGTCGTCGAATTATTAGTGAAGTATAAGGAGCCATCAAGAAGTCATTACAAACTGTGTAGGGAATCTATTTTTCACCATGGAGTTCAAATATTAAGTTGCTAAGACAGGCAGAGTTCAAAACAAGTGAACAAGTAAAGAATTACTTGATAAACCAATCATTTAAAAGGAATAAATAAAGAATGGAAGAATAAATAAAGTCCTCTATAACAGTATAATTACCTTCACAATGTGTAATCCAACGAATCAGAGCTCATAAATGACCCAGAAGTGTAAACCTCGCCAACCTCATAACATCATTCCAAGTAGTCGCAGGGGGCCACTCCGACAGTTCTGTAAGAATAGAAGAAGGATTGTAAATATTTATTTTAGGTGTAGGTTTGTTTAGTTAATAATTGTAATTTGGTTTATTATGTGTGTATTTATTTAGTAAACTTAATTTGTTTTAAAAGGAAAAAGGTATAAAGAATTAACTGTAAAATGAGTGTTTCGATGGGAAATAACCCACAGATTTTCAGAAATAAGCCTGTTATTATTTATTAATATAAGTTATGATTAACTAACAGAGTAGGGGGCTGTCCCATTGAGTGTATATCTTATGTTCTAAACAAATTTGTATAACTATCAGGTCCACTATGTAACATTCAAGTGACACAATAGCCTAGAAGGGATCAATTATGATTTGCTTTTTCAGATTTTTAAATACTAAGCATCAATATATGTTAATTCTGTGTATGTCAATAGATGCAAGAAAAGTGGTATTTATAGAGTTCATTGAAAGAATTGTTAAATTCTAGCCATAAGTGTTGGCCTATCAGATTTACTGTATTCTAGGTCACAAAAGTACCATAAGTGAATTTACTTTTTCCATTATTTGCTTATGAAATAATTAGCTCTTTATGTTTCAACTGTGTTAATTAGTTTATAATAAGAATCTATAGTTGTTGTACATACAGGTCTCAAATCAAAATGTTTAGTGTTTGAATGGTTTATGTGTAAACACATTTAATACAAGTTGAAGAGTGAGGAAGGCCTAGAATGGGTTAGAGGAGATTGTCCTTTTTCAAGAGTTTCAACATTAGTTGTTGATATTTTGAGCAGCAGGTACAACAAGGGAGAGTATAAATATATCCAATTCATAAAAATAGTTATGAAAACTTGACTATTAACATTTGGCCTATAAAAGTTTATGTTTTTATACCACTAAAGTTGCACATAGTGAATTTGCTTTTTGCTATATTTTTGTACTAAGAATGAATAATGTGTGATGATATACTTTCATCAGTTGAGGAAGGTGTCAAAGTAAATGACCATACAGGTGGTAATTTGAAATGTTTAATTTATTTCTTGATTTTGTGTAAAGAACAAAACAAAAAAACCGTTTTGAAGTGTTTAAACTAAAGGCCCTGACACAGACTTCGTATCCGTAGGTCCGTGGTCCGTAGTCCGTGGTCCGTAAGAAATCGATGCTACTATATCAGATTGCTCTGGCCACAGAGTCCTTATCCGTAAGTCCTTACTCCGTAGAAGTTGCCCAACTTTAACTTTCTACGGACTCGTTTATACGGACTACCAATCACAGCCATGTAAATATGTGCATGCGCCTTGAAATAAATAAAGAATATCGTGATAGAATCCGTCGCTATGGAAACATATACAAAATGAAAATATGGCTACACGCGGACCTATTTCAGAAACATTTTTAAAAATCTAAACACTCCGGGAAGAGCGGCTTCTAGGAAAGTGTTTTCTGAGAAATATCAAGTTCTCAGAAATATTGACTTTGCTTTTGTAGGTTCAACACCCCTATTATTTGGTTTATATTCCATTTACTAGCGTCATTACCTTTTTCTAATTGATAAATATGGATAATAGTGATTTTGAAATGGATTCTCTTCTTATTGATTGTGTTCGGCAAAGGC
>JBCFYV010001670.1:0-84374 GCA_039000515.1 Timema cristinae
AAACAGGATATTTTTCCCTCTTAATTTTGTTCAACAATTTTCTCTTATTCTTTTATTTGTTCTAATTTTCCAATCTGGTTTAGGCTCTTATATTAGTTGGTCTCTTCTTCTTCAGATGTTATCCTTTTTCGCTAGTTTGTCCGCCCCAGGTATTTTATTTCCCAAGTACCTTCCACCTCTGACACTCCTGGCTTACCCCATTTCTGGGATTCTCCAGGCACTCTCCAGTGGTAGTGAGCATCCCTTATTCGCCACTCTACAGGAGATAGTGCTCCACCTGTTTCTAGAAACCACTTAGACCCTAACCTAAATTAAATTAAACTAACTCTAAAAGTACCTGATTAATCTTACACTACTACTATCTTAATTATTGTCAGTATTGCCGAATTTAATTTCTTATCTGTTTTTGGCTCATTTCTGCGCTCATGGTCGTACAGAGGGGATGCATAGCATCCGCTCTACTCATTCATTTATCTCAGGAGGTTCGCTGGATTGACCCAGCCGCGTTTGTTTCCAAACACGCCGAGCCTCTTGTCCAGGGACATTTCCCTTCATTTTCTATATCCTGGTTTCTTTTTTTTTACCACCAACATCTTGGCTTGCAGGCTCTTCCGACATTCACACATCAGGCATCACCACTTGCCTTTTGCTGCGGGTGGTCCTAATCTAATCTCTTCTTCCTCTTGATGGAGCCAATTCTAATTTATGTTCTACTTCGCCCCTAATATTCCACCTGGTCTCAAGTCACTGGTCTCTGTCTCACTATCCTCGTCTTGTTCCTCTACTTCAACTTATTGTTCGTTTCTTTTTACATTCTTTGCCATATATTCCGCCCTCTTCATTTCCGACATCAAACTCGCTGTGGAATCAAGGTATCTCCATACATCTCTCGTCCTTTAATTTCTTTTATGTATGGTCTTCTTATATCTTTTGTCAAGCCACAATATAGAACCATGTGCTCAGGTGTATTTTCGTTTTCGCATTCACAGTCCTTGGTATCTAGCAGGCCCAACTCATATAATGTGGCCCTGTATGGTCCCTTTCCGGTAGTGTAGTGCAGTAGGCCTTGAAGTGACGAGATGTTTCATTTCTAACCTTTCCCAAATATTCGGGAGAAATGTGTGCACTCTTCTTCCAGTGGTGATTGCGTCCCCCTCTTCCTTATTTGCAGGTCCAGTGGGCAGATCCAAAGAGCCACGCATAAAGAGTCTGTGTACATTGTTCTATATGCTCCGGTTAATCTTAGTAAGGTTGTTATATGAAGCCTTCTCAGGAAGTTCGCAATTTCCTTCCTTTTGAGTGTAAATACTCAGGCGCTGGCACCATATCCCGCTATGGAGAGGAGAATAGTCTGATGGTATGTGTTTATGAGGGTCATAGGCAGTTGAAAGCGCCTTGGCCCTATGCTTATAATCCTGTTCATGACCCTCATTGCCTTACCACACAACGTCTACACGTGCTCTGCGAAATGCCCTTCCTCGTCAAGCCTAGCCTCCAGGTACCTGTTGGACCTACTTTTCCTCATTTTAAGTTCCTATACTTTGATGATCGGATCTTTTTTAGAATCCCATTAAAGACCATGTATGTAATCTTCACCGGCACCATCTTCAACTTGACACTACTGCACCGGCACCATCTTCATTTTGACACTACTGCACCGGCACCATCTTCAACTTGACACTACTGCACCGGCACCATCTTCAACTTGACACTACTGCACCGGCACCATCTTCAACTTGACACTACTGCACCGGCACCATCTTCAACTTGACACTACTGCACCAGCTACTCAAGCTTTCAAGCACTCAGTTGCATTTCAATTCGACATTACGTCTAGAATTTCCACACACTATAACTAACAAGTCGTCGGTGAGGGCGACAACCCCTGTCGTCGTTCAGTCTACAAATATTCGTGCTCTCCCCTTGGAGAGACATATTAAGGAGGGGAAACGCCGTCGCCCGGAAACGGTGTTTTTAAAGCACACGCACTTACACACACTGGTTTGAGAGACGAGAAGCCGATCCTATATAGTTTGGGCGTGTTTGAAACACATTAAAAAAACAGACTTTAGTCTCCTGACTCGAATGTTTGGCCAATCTTAAATTTCGTGGCTTGACATACACTGTCAGTTGCTCTAAGTGGCTCCTAAATAGAGAAAAGTAAAGCTGTTATCTCGGATCAGCATAAATTAAATAATTTAAACTTAAATAAATCTTCATAGAATACTCATAGAATTGCATAGAAAATTCCATTACATTTGCAGAAATAAAATGGTTTGTAAGAAATGTTGTGTTCTATAATGTTATATAACTTACTTTTAAATGTAAAAGTTTTAAGAAGGTTCACGAATCAGACTTTAAATGTAGATTGTTGTATTGTATAATTATGAAAAGAGACGGTAGGATGAACTAGCAGTCGTTACGTTATAACTGTTCATATCCTGCTTACCTTCAGATTCACTTATGACACACATAAACAATAATACGTTTAGCATATATCGAACAGAAAATCTGTTTTCTCAAACATTATACAAGCCAAGTAAATTATTTCACCTGAGAGTTAATATCTAGTAGATGGCCACCATGCGACTGACAATGGTGGATAGCTTCTCCATGAGTGAAACCACCGTCTTCACCATTCACCAGAAAGTAGCACTTTCCATCAAAGTTGACCTCTTCTGTATGACAGTGACTGGCGCTGTTCAAATAACATCTCACCCCAACAGCATCCCTGGCCACCAGACAATTGTCAACATTGCGAGAAAGACGACAGCCTGCTAGAGTAGCCTCATTGCCAGAACACATTACTGCACCCACTGTGATCCTCAGGGTGTCGTCCTCTGTTGGGCGGCCTTGCCAAGAGAACTCTGCCCCCCTGAGAACATGTGCGAGTGTATGACACCTCAAGTCATGTGATCCTCTATGTTGTTTAACAAGCACACAGCTCGATTATCCAACTTCACAACATATTACAAAAATATAGTAATTCTAATGGAAAGTTTGTATTTTTTTACTACAAATAAAGCCACATTAAGTCAAGCATGTATAAATACCTAGTTAAAAAAGATATAATAAATGGGGAGATACAAACTTTTAGCAAACAGTTTTTAATGAAATGTCTGTAAAATCAATTTCAAAACAAATTTAATCACAAATGTTACATTTAGAAATAGTTTATAATGTACATAACAGGCAATACTTTAAAAAAAAAAAAAAATTAAAAAATAAGTGAACTTTGACTCTAATAATAAAAAGTTAACTTCAAGCCAAAATGACTGACAAAATGAAATATTTAAACCTTGTATAGCTGTTGGTTACTTGAATAAATACTTTAATTATTTAATTATTGCTATAAAAACATGACTGTTAAATGTAAACTCTATTTTAAATATTATATTAAAAACAATGGATACTTGTATATAGAACTGAAGATTACCTTACTTTTGGGGTCAGAATATAATTGCTGTATTAATTAGTAATAAGTAATACATGTAGATCAAGATTTAAAAAGTATCTCTTAACAATTGATAAAGTTTTCATTTTCAAACATAGCCTCTAATAATTTTTTTACTTTCAAAGTTATCGTAATTTTAAGATATCACCTATATTCGGGGGTGGCTTATTTTTGGGTAAATATTGTAACTAAGGGCGCGCGTGACCACGTGAACCACGAGCTAATTTGGGTATATTGAGGTGTGTTGCCGGTTAAATATGAATTAAGATACTCGCAGATAACCCAAGGTTTTGATTATTAAAAACACCACTCAAAAACTTTCACAGAATTAAATATATCAGCTAAACAATTTAACAAATTAAATAGTCAAAGTAATAGTTTGTAGATTAATATATAAATGAAAACATAATAAATAGAATTACGCCGAATCAGCCGAATTACGCCGAATGCTTATAACTAAGAAGTCACTTAGTTAAGTAATACTAGTAAATGTCTTTAAATTAATAAAAAAAATGAAAACACATAGAATAGAATTACACTGGGTTAATTAGAACTAAAAAGTTCACTAACTCAGGTAATATAATTGTTTGTAAATCAATAAACAAATGAAAACACATAAATAGAATTACATCAAATCAATTAAACATATTTTTGATAAAAATACTGAATAACAAGTTAAATATCCAAATATCAGTTTCTTAAAATGTTCGTTCACGGTACAATTTACTTTCATTGTTAAAGACACTCATAGCACCCCGCCACTGGTCCCTGTGCCATACACACTATACCGACACGCGTCACACGAACACTAGACTCGCTAGTTGAGAACACCTGGCTATCACTGAGCGTGTATATATAGGGTGGTGCCAGCTAAGGTCTCGAGTCCTCCACTTCTAGAATTAAAAGGACCCAGACCCCTCTAGACTTATGTCCATCCTCCCCCCCCCCCATCCACTCTAATCCCCCAGTCAAGTGAGAAGGCCACTGCATACCTGCTAGACAAGGAGGGAGACAAAGAGACTAATGTTATTCAATGCACACAATATAAAATCATCTTTTCAAAATTCTCAGTGGAAACCCTAAATTGGTTGATGCATCTCATGTGTTCAACCTTGATGAAACCCCAGAATATAATAGCAAAGAAAGCTTCCAAGCAGTTAAACCAATTTACGAGCGGTGAGAAAGGTGAATTAGTGACAGTTGCAGCCATCGTGTGTGCTCTAGGAACATTTATACCTCCTGCTTTTGTCTTTCCCAGAAAAAATTTCAAAACCCACATATTAAATGGAGCACCACTAGGATCTTTAGGTCTTGCGAACTGTACCGGGTGGATGCCATCTGAGCTGTTGCCACAATTTATGGAACATTTCATAAAGCATTCACACAGTACAAAGGAGACACTATCACTTTTAATATGTGATAATCATGAGAGTCACATGTCCATCGAAGTCATTGATATGGTAAAAGAGGCAGGTGTTATTGTTCTCATATTACCACCACATAGCAGTCACAAACTCCAGCCCCTCGATTTATCAGTTTTTGGACCATTTTAGAAAACATTCTAAATTTAAATAAGTAAGGAGCAGTAATAATTATGGTTAAGACCTCGAAAAACCAAAGGTTATAATAGAACGGTGAAAGGATAGTATACTAAAGAAATTAATAAAAAGTTAAAAATTATTAACAAGTTAAAATTAAATATATTTTAATATTGAGAAACAAGTCAAGCTGCGCTTTCGATAAGCATTAAAATATATGAGATAAAAATAAAAAGATTAAAAATATTCATGACATAACATAATTATCAAGTCAAATGGTGCCCATCATTCAGAAAAATATATACATGAAAAACATATTAAAATAATTAATATCAGAAATGAATTGAGGACAACATACAATTAAAATTCAAATAATGAAGATGGCTAATTTAAATGGAGTAAACATGTGAAAGTATAGAGTTACAGGTTATACAAATAATGTGAATTAAGGCTGAGAACGTAACAAGCTATTAAAAAGGTCCAGTGTTAATGTGAAGAAACGAAGTCTTAAACTTGATTTCAGTCCCGTTACTCCTTGGGCAAGTTTCAGCGTTTAGAAGTTGATTAAACTTTGGCCGACATGTTTCGGTACAAACGTACCATATTCATGGCACAAGGTCGTCGTGCGAGAACACAGTTAATGTTATGAACTTGTTTCTCAATATTAAAATATATTTAATTTTAACTTGTTAATAATTTTTAACTTTTTATTAATAACTTTAGTATACTATCCTTTCACCTTTATATTATAACCTTTGGTTTTTCGAGGTCTTAACCATAATAGTTTTTGGACCCTTTAAATAGTTCTACAACGTGGCCGTTGATGCACGGATGCTCCGAAATCCAGGCACAACCATGTACATATACCAGATTTCTGAATATGTCAGTGAAGCAAAAAAGGCAATAACTCCCAACAACATCGAGGCAGGATTCACTAAAAGTGGCATCTATCCTCTCAATAGAGACGAGGTTCAAGATTGTGACTACCTCACGTTAGCAGTGACACATCAACCCGAGACCACGATAGCTGCTTGCAGAACTACAGAACCTAATGCTTCTGCAACTGATGTTTACTCTGACACAAAATCTTCAGGTATGGCTACAGAGGAGGATCAGTCTGTCTTCATTTAACCTAAACAATTCCGTGGTTTTCCAAAAGTTACACCTAGAAAGAAAAAAAGAAAATAGCGAATTGGGCCGAAGCAGAGTCCTCACCAGTACACCTGAAAAAGCTCTGTTAGCTGAGAAAGCTGAAAATAAGAGACATCTCCAGATGAAGAGGGAAAATAAGTTTTCCAAGGACTTGTTTCGGAAAAAACTAGCACGCCATAGCATTAAAGATGTTGATAGCTCTTATGATGAAGAAATTGAACTGGTGTTGGATTACTCTTTAGATTATAAAGAGGATGAAGAAATTTTTCAGTTTATTGAAGTAATGCCTGATCCTAATGTTGAGGCTTATGTTCTTGTGCGTTTCCCAAATTATGTATTCTACATTGGGAAAATTTGGTCGGAGATGGACAAGGATAGAGATTTTGAAGTCAATTATCTATGCAAAAGTGAGACATTTAATATCTTTGTGATGCCAAACATTCCAGATGTGGCATCTATGACATCTATATAATACACTATTGCAATTACCTACACAAGCAGCATACAGTTTTTCCAACATTAACTTCAAACTCATTAAACTTCATCACACAGGTAAGGTGCGTTCCACTACACCTAGCGAGCCGGTAGCGAAAAGTGTATTTGGCTTGAATAAAAAAGTGACCCAAACCACAGCCTGGAAACAGTCATGGAGGTAAAGAAAGTAAAATGGAAAAGAATATAAAAGAATCAACGGAGATAAAGATGATTGATAATAGCCCATATGAGAACACTAGAAGGTGATCTGTAGTGTCACGAACCAATATCCACTTAGAAGTGAGTCTGAGGATTGGAATGGTGGACAGAGTACCCGTGGTGTGTTGTGTTGATGAGTGCCAGAAATGACCAGCCAGGAGTCTGCAAGGATATAGATATAGATATAGATATAGGAACAGCCACTCTAGAGTCTTACTCTCCAAATGTTGATAAATACACTAACATACACCATCAAATAAAATTGGTTTGGATCAATCTAAAATATATAAATATTCAGGGATGAAGGCAATTTTTCTTTAAAGTAACATATGTAGAGTATCCTTTTAAGATTCATCCATGAAGAAACACGCGCATTTTAGAAATAATGGGAAAAGGATTTCACCACTAAAATATATTTTTTATACCATATTTCCTGTGTTCCTGTTTAAAGGAACAAATACGCAGTATTTGGCAAAGACGCCACTTCTCTATACCAATAGGAAGCTAGCCTTCACAACACCTTTCGCCAGGACTCTTTCTATTAGTTGGTTTTCACACTGTTGATGAGGGGAGAAAAATGCAAGGGGTATGTCATATATAAACCAATGTGCGTATGTTCAAGCACCCGCCCACGCTCTCCAGACACAGCTACACGCACAATCCACGCACCTTCACACACACACACACACACACACACACACTGGCAATCACAATATAAAATAACTTTCATTAATATCACAAGTGTGCATCGATATAAAGCATTTAATTGGAGCATGTATAAGTAATTAGCATATGCCATTTAAATAAACCGTGTGTGGATAAACAGCCATCAAAAGTTCTCTTTCTTTAATTCAATTAAATATACCAATTTAATTAGTGCTCGACCACGGAGCTATAGACAACCTAAATATCGTCACAGCATTATTATATCTTGGAATTAATCCGTAGTGAATCAATCGACGTCCGACACGGCTCGATTAATTCAATTGTGTTACAACGATGCGCTAGTACGTATACCATATTTTCAGGGATGTACAACTAGGTGGCCAATGTATACGGATGGATGGGACCCCAACGCTCGGGAAAATGTATATAGGCCCTGACACAAACTCCGTAACCGCATCTTACTACCCGTTCGGTTTATACGCTATGAAACTAATTAAAATAGTCGTGTTTATTTTGAGAGTGTCCGGAGGAAGACCCTGACATGTTATTTTTTGTATAGTTTATGTAACGCATTGTTTCCTCTGTGTCAACAGGTAATATCAGATATAATCAGTGTATGTGTTTATTGTTCAATTTATGTAATTCGTATATTTCGCTAGGATCTTGTAGAGATGTATGATGAGTAAATTGGTTAGAAAGAAATGCAAAACAAAAACCTCACAAGATCGAATCCTGTTTGTGACCTATAAGCTCCATCACAAACTATCCTGGACTCACTTCAAGGGAGGGGAATGAGGGGAGGGAAGAGGGACGACGGATACACGACATCATTCCCATCCTCTTCTCCCTTCATCCTCCCTCCAGCTTAGACAATCCCCAACCATTGGGAACATCTAGCCTGGGACTTTGCGGGGATCCTCAGGCTCAACCATTCTTTCTAACAAGATTGCTCCATTTAACCTCCCTAGCCATTCCACGGGTGGATAACAACTAGTTTTATCTTAGGTTAAGTTTCAACACATAATAGTTTTTTATTGTACCTGGATTATCTGTGTCAGATCGGTGGACCTACTAACTAAACGAAGGTGTCATAAAACAAGAAGTTTTTAAATAAAAATGGCGAGATAAACAGTAAAAACAGGTGGCATTATCAAGTAGGGCAGTGTATTGGTATGAATGGTTTGATCATTTGTACATCCAACAGTAGTTTTAGACATTAAACTCTATGGTGACGCCCTGGTTTGTTGATACAAGCTTGTCTTACCTGTCATAGCCAAGTTGTCTACATACAACATTAGCCTCTAGTATATTCCAGCCATGAATGTCATCACAGACAAGACCCCAGCCGGGAGTCGATCCTTGGACCTCTACATAGCCCTCCCAAGGACCTGAGCCTCCTCTCAACCGCAGGACTTGCCCACTTGTGCTCATGCTCTGGTGTGTATGATGTTGCGTGGTTACAGGGGCAGTGGATATTGTAGATGTGGTTGTTGGAGTGCTGGAAGATGATGACAATATTATCTCAGGGTTGGTATCAGTCGAGACCTCTAGAAAGAAAGAAAGAACGAACTCAAGTGTCAGTAATATAAGTTGTTAGAACTCAATGTGTTCGTTGCATACGAGATCAGTCGAAACATCCTCACTCCTAGCTCCACACATTAGTATGTGTTAATGAAGTGATTCAAAAGCTTTGAAGGACTTTATTCCCAGACAAGAAAAAAGGATTCTTGGAGTGCATTATATATTATCAAATACTGGTGGTGGGGGGAGGGGGGCAGGTGAGGATTTTTACTCAAATCAAGTATTTAATCATTTAACCCCCTTTATTTATTTTGGTATTAACTTTTATTATTTATTGTTATTCCTTGTGTAAAAATGTTCATTATTTAAGAAAAACTGTTATTGGTTATTTTGTGTAAAAAATTAATTATCGAGTGTTAAGTTTGTATAGAAATATTTTATGTGAAGAAAGTCATATATGTTAGTGGGTTGTTACATCCTCAAATAACCGTGTTCTGTCGAGGTTTATTAGTGACTTGTTATATTCTCAAATGACCGTGTTCTGTCGAGGTTTATTAGTGACTTGTTATATTCTCAAATGACCGTGTTCTGTCGAGGTTTATTAGTGAATTGTTATATTCTCAAATGACCGTGTTCTGTTGAGGTTTATTAGTGACTTGTTATATTCTCAAATGACCGTGTTCTGTTGAGGTTTATTAGTGACTTGTTATATTCTCAAATGACCGTGTTCTGTTGAGGTTTATTAGTGACTTTTTATATTCTCAAATGACCGTGTTCTGTTGAGGTTTATTAGTGGGTTGTTATGTAGCGTTTATTACCATAAAGCTACAAGAGTTAAAGAAATCAGCAAGTTTGGACACTATTAAAAATAAAAATGTGTGAACTCACCATTGCCCCATTTAGTAGTTGCGCCTCCCAAGTCGACTCCCCACACAAGCACAACATAGCTCGATAAACATTACGTACAGACTAATTGCGTGAAGATTGTGTAAGCTTGAACAGCGATTCATCGCGAGGCAAGTTGGGAAATGTGTGACGTACATGCCCGAAAAGGAGGTTCTTTCTCCAAACTACTCAATTGTTCTGCCTCCATCTGGTTATCCCTTCCCTCTCTTCTTTGTTTTGTGTCTGCCTTTGTTTTCGTTACCCCCATTCCCCCTCTCTGAGCAAGAATGTTATTGTATATAATGGAGTAATTCAGATGTGTGATTTACTCTTGTCAGGATACTGTCCTTGGACACATATAGGTGTCCAGGATGTTATAAGGTACATTATATTTCGGCTATTATAATTTAAAATTCTTTTTCGACTAAATAAATGTTAAATTAGACTTCCCAGAATTTATAGATAATTACGCAAGAATATCGTGTAATACTTCGATATCTTGATATGTAGAATTAGTTATGATAAATAATGTTTGTCTTTATATTAGGTTTTCTAGACGCAAAATCCCCTATGTGGGCTTGCGTGATATCAATATTTTCTATATAAACGAGATGCCATATTTTTTTAGAGATTAGAGTTTCATTGTATAATGGTTAAAACTTATATTCTATCTGGTGTGAGACGCCATATTTTTGCGAAGATTGGCCTTATATTGTTATGAGAATTATGTTACTAACTTATAGCCCGTCCGGCATAAAACTGATTTTTTATTTAGTAGTATTTTTATATTTATTATTGGTAATCTTTTTTTAATATCTTTTAAAAACTTGACCACCTATGATTGAGTTGATGTTATTGTTTGGGATCTTTTCTGAAGCCCTTCTGGAGGGAATTAGGCTTTGTCATCTTAAGGACGCTTGGTCCGGTGTTGTATTTATTCATGTACAAGTGTTAAATACTTGGAAAGTATTACAAGTACTTTAAATTTAATATTTTGTGGAAATCATTGATGACTCGAGTAATCAATATTGTTAATCAAGTTTAGGGTGATTGTTATGAGTTATGACCCATGACTATTGCCTTTATAATAGAGTAGCTAGTGGGATTTATCGGAACAGAGCCCTTACTGTTTGAAATTGGCAATGTGACCACGCCTCCCCTCCTCCCCCACCCCTCCTCCTGACCCCCTCCCCGCCTGACCTCTTTTCCCAAGTGATGATTATGAAATGTCCTCTCCTACATCCCCTCCCCTACAACCCCCTCGCCTACCACCCCCGGACATGTTGGTTCTTGATGATTAATTATTAATAATTGCTAATTAATTATTGGATAGGATTGAGTGTTGGAGTTTTTTATTTAAAATTAAAGGGTTTTTATTCATTGATTGGGGCGTTGTAGTTTATTTGGGGGAGCTACAATCCGTGACGTTTCGCATGAGGGCTCTGCACGAACTCACGCTATGGCTGTCTTATGCAGAATTAACATTGGCTCCTCCATCACAAGACTCTACTGTAATGCCCAGAACAAACAGTGCGAACTTCTCTTGACATCCGTCTGGGCTAGAATGAGTGTATCTGCATTACTCGGCCTCTTACAGAGTAGTGACCACTGCGCATCAGTGGTGCGCACTCCCAAACCCCCACCCCGCTCTGATGCCAATCCTTTCAATTCACCCAAAAGTTCATGGACTCAGAAATATCGGGGGGAAATCCCTGAAAGGTAATAACCCATCTCATTTCACCCCCCTTTAAAAGTGATGAACTGCAAGTCACGGGGGGGGGGGGGGGATGGATGACGCGAGCGCATTAACGAGTCGTTGACTTGTCTTTGCAAACTACCGTTAAAAGTAATTGATACAAGAGCAGTCATCGATCGAGGAAGCCAAAGCTAACAGAACGGCAAATTGGTGATTTAGAGATCTTTGCGCTACCTGTTAGCGAAAAAAAGTATCACTGGAGTTGCCACTCGTACTATGTAAGAGTGAAATAAGTGCTGATTTGCGTGAGAGTATTTACCAGATAGTTTCAAATTGTCTAGAATTAAACAATTAATAATTAAGTAGGTTTGCGTCCGTCACACACACATATACACACACACTGCTCACAAAAGTATATATTTTGTTCTGTACCCACATTTGCCCAGGGTTTTAAAAGTGAAATTAGCGTTTGTTGACCTTGCCGATCGAGGTATTCGAACTAGTGACCTGCTTTCGTTGGAGGCGTGCACAGCGTCTTACTACCCGCTTGGTGGTTTACGCTAGTGTAGTAGGGATGAGTAAGGATCAAGTGTATCAGCGTTTGCATGGAAAACCACCCCCTTGTTCACCCGAGTGAGAAAGTATGTATATTTTGTTCTGTACCCACATTTGCCCAGGGTCTGAAAGGTGAAATTAGCGTTTGTTGACCTTGCTTATCGAGGGATTCGAACTAGAGACCTGCTTTCGCTGGAGGCGTGTACAGCGTCTTACTACCCGCTTGGTGGTTTACGCTAGTGTAGTAGGGATGAGTAAGGATCAAGTGTATCAGTGTTTGCATGGAAAACCACCCCCTTTGTTCACCCAAGCGAGAAATTCTGTATATTTTGTTCTGTACCTACATTTGCCCAGGGTCTGAAAGGTGAAATTATCGTTTGTTGCCTTTGTCGATCGAGGGATTCGAACTAGAGACCTGCTTTCGCTGGAGGGGTGCACAGCGTCTTACTAACCACCTGGTGGCTTACGCCAGTGTAGTAGGGATGAGTAAGGATCAAGTGTATTAGCGTTTGCATGGAAAACCACCCCCTTTGTTCACCCGAGCGAGAAAGTCTGTATATTTTGTTCTGTACCCACATTTTCCCAGGGTCTGAAAGGTGAAATTAGCGTGTGTTGACCTTGCCGATCGAGGGATTCGAATGGAGACCTGCTTTCGCTGGAGGGTTGCACAGCGTCCTACTACCCGCTTGGTGGTTTACGCTAGTGTAGCAGGGATGAGTAAGGATCAAGTGTATCAGTGTTTGCATGGAAAACCACCACCATTGTTCACCCGAGCGAGAAATTCTGTATATTTTGTTCTGTACCCGCATTTGCACGAGCACAGCTAATGGCATCATGTGTACCTGTACTTGTTATTCATTCTGCACCAAAGTGTACCACAATTTGCACGAACAGGCATAGAAGAGCGGCGATCCCGTACGTCCATCTTCATATTGCTGCTAGAAGATTTATGACGAATAACGGGACATACAGGATTTGATACACATTGGGCAAGTGCAGATGCGTATTGCACAACCTCTGACAGAGCGGTGACCCAGTACGTCCGTCCTCATCGGCTGCTAGAAGATTTATGACGAATAACGGTACTTACAAGGATCTGCTGCAGATTGCACAATTGCAGATGTGTATTACACAACATCGGCCATTACAAGTGGCAAGCCCTTTGAGACGGGTATAAATAGACCCCAAATCATTACAGGTGGTCATTTCAATTTATGATTGGCTCCGATAATCATCAAGATGAGTTTCGACGCACTGGAAAATTGGCTAAATTCAGGTATGTTTTTAAAACTGTTTTGTATATTTTAATGGTTTCTATTTTACTTATTACGTCTTGGTGTACAGCGGTATTCTCTTCTTCTTTGTTAGATGACGAGTCCTAGACGCTTGGTAAGGCGGCTCAACCTGTGGGTCCTAATAGCCTGGACCAGTTGCTGTATTTTACCAAAGACGGGACTTGCTTGGCGGAAAACGACTGGTACATGGGTAATTAGCGGCCAACGATAGTCTTGCCAGTGTTTTTTTATTTTCTGTAAATGGTAATCAATATGTATTTATTTAATTTCAGACTACTGGGATCCATATGGGTTGGATGAGGGCCTGCGGGACAACATAGCGACGTGCGTGCCAGTGCCTGCCCACCTGGAGGCGGACCCTGCGGGCGGTACTCGGCACGGCGTCGCTGGCGTCCTTACGCACCCCCTTGTCATCCCTAGGTCGCCAACCGCTGACCTCACACCACACCCTGGCATACTCTCGCCGACGCCCACAGACGGCGGCGGAAATTCGCCCCCCGATATTTGGAGTGATTTGGACGCGATCGACCACCTAACATGTAAGTACGTCTACAAGTAACCATACTATAGCCACTAGTTTAAAATAGACTATTTGTGTGCGCTCTCTTTCTACCAAACCACCGTTATTTCGCCAGCATACGAAAATCTCTTGTCAACTGCTCGTTCCGAGAAGGTTGTAAACTTGTACACTTTCGGAATAACAGATGGCGTTTGCATACAATTTAAAGCAGGGGGAAAAGTATTTAATATATATATATATATATAAATATATACCTGCATTATAATTAACAGGGGAAACTATATTGTTGCTTTAGCAGATTATTAAAAAAATAAAAAAAAATCCCAACTAATTTAGCGCCGCGTCTTACTAGCCGTTCAATTTATACGCTTAAAAAAACCAACTGAACCAATGGGAGGCGTCCCGGGTTCGATTCCCTCGCATAAGCAAAAATGCTGGTTTAGACTTTAATAGTGATAAAATAACTGCCCTGACCGGTATTTTGTACATATTCCAGTAACGGATTTAAAGGGTCCCGGGCTCATTTCCCATACAAACATTCAAAGAGAGAGAATTATAACTGTCGCTTTACAATGTGTTGGATCAAATATTCAATCATCATCTTAGTGCATGTTATAGTGTGTTTGTATAGTAAACTATTGGTCCCGGGTTAATTTCCCGACACGGTTGGTTTGATAAATAATCATACAGTTGGCAGGGTTTGTGGATGTTATAGTCTTAACATTTTATGAATAAAAAATAGTAACGGTTATAAATTAAAACAAAATTATTCCCACCAAGAGTAAACTTAATTCTGTCCATTTTATATTTTTTTTCCAAACATGGGTGAAAATGAGTGTTTAACTGCCCTGGACTAAATTTTATAGTTTTCCTAGGGTGTATTTATTACACACACTTTGTGAAAGGTCCCAGGTTTGATTCTTGGCATAGATGAAAATGTAGGATTAACCCCTCATAGTTATAAATTAACGGCTCTGGTAGCTGTACTAAGGTTCGAGTGTATTTATTACACAAATTGTAACATATTATATTAATAACAAAAATAGATTGAAATTGAATAGTATTATACATTTTAAAGAGAGAGAAAAATACACGCATGTTTAGAACAATTTTATTTAAAGTGCTTACTTTGACACGTGCTTTTGTGTTATAGTTCAAATGGAGGCAGCAAATGGCGGCACGACCCCACCACTACCAACGGCAACTAGTCCCTCTCAACATACCGCAGAAGCCCAAGCTGCGGTGTTGACAGCGGGACCGTCTTCAGCCCCGCAAACGGGATTTAGTGGCCCGGTAAATCAGGTAGGTGGGGTCTTGTCAAATGGCGTCCTTCTTCGGATCATCAAAGAGAGAATTAAACAATTGAGGCGTTTCTTTTATACTGGTAGAGAAATTACCGTACATCTTGGTGCTCCAACAAGCGATCGTGACGCATTAAGCTGGCTTAAAGAGCAAATTACGGCTTTGTTTAATCGGCTACAGAACCACACTGTCAGTGCCGATGACCATGTCGGCTTACTTTTGAACAGTACAGACTCGTCGTTGAACCATGTATATGTCTCATATAGGCGAGCAGACCAGTTAGACGCTCGAGCCGTGCTCGATAACGTAAGTCGTGTGTTGCAGAGTAATAATTGTTTCTTGAGTATGGCACCATTGTACGTTAAACTCAGCCATTTTAAGGAGCCTCGCGGGAGTGGTAGAAGTTATTGTCATAAACTCTCCCCCGCTAGCACATATAGCCGTACTAACAAAGGTATCATTACGATTCAAAATGGTGACGATACACTTTGCCTTGCCTGTGCATTGGTCGTCGCAAAGGCTATATGTGATAATAAAAGAGAGCCAGGATGCATGGATGTGAACACCGTTAAGCAAATCAAAATGGGTCGTCCTATTCAAAAACTAAAAGCAGAGGAACTATGCCGTGATGCTCGTGTGAATCTTTTGAAAGATGGTGGGCTAACTGAACTGAAAATATTTCAAACGTACCTCACCGAATAAAAAATCACGGTGTTCAGGGAGCTTCGGGGGAGACAGGTCCTATATAAGGGACCTACCCCTCCCGAACCGTCCTTTAAGAGCTACCTTTATTTGTATTTTCACGACGATAAGCAAAACTATTTTGACGTCATAACATCCTTGACAGCCGCATTTAAGTGCGGATACTTTTGCTTCGAGTGTCGTGTGCCGTTCAACGATAAGAATGCGCACAAGTGTGAATCCTCGTGCAAAAAGTGCTATGCTAAAGCGGTTTATAGTGGAGGCCGATCTGTGGTCTGTAAGGACTGCGGGCGTTGGTTCACAGTCATGTTTTGATAACTATTAACGTCCCGGTTTTTATAGAGGTCACAAGTGGGACTGTGATGTCAAAAATGTTTGCGAGGTATACGTGCAATTTTTCAGTTTGGAAAGATCAAATTATTCATATAGGTGTTATGAGACTTTTTGTAGAGTATGCGATACATATCGTCCATTTGGCCATTTTTGTTATATGAAGCAGGCCCTATTAAATCCGTCACTGGAAAAGAGCAATTTCATGATTGTATTTAATGATTTTGAATGTCAGCAAGAAACTCTTCTTCAAGGTGCGGCCGGCACGTACTTACACGAACCTAACCTATGTGTCGTGCAGACGTGTTGCAAAGCTTGCGTTCATATAGATGCAAATGACCATCATTGCACAGAATGTGGGGGCGATAGGACTCACATATTCAAGGATGATACCACAATGGCCCAATTTTTTGGATTTTTAGAGCAAATTAAAGCATCAACATTTAAGGATATCACCCTCTTAGGCCATAATGCGAAAGGCTATGATGGCAATTTTATTTTAAAATATATGATGGAGGTAAAAAAATTGATTCAGGGATATTAATGATCGGTGGGAAAATCATGTTCACGCGTTACAGCCCGCTCCACTTTATTGACTCGTTGAACTTCCTCCCGATATCGTTGTCCAAAATGCCCAAAACAATCGGCTTGGACGAGTTTTGGCAAAGAGACATTTATGCCATTTTTTCAACAAAAAAGGAAACGCGGGGTATAGGGGTCCCTTGCCGTCAAAGGAGGACTACGGCATCGGCGAGATGTCAGTTGAGGGAAAGGAGCACTTTGAGAAGTGGTATGACGCGTTGGTCAAAGAAAATTATGTCTTTGATTTTAAAAGCCGAGTTGTAATTGAATTGTGTTAAAGTTGTAGATATCCTACGGAAGGCCTATATAAAGTTTAAAGACATTCTCATGGAGAAAGCAAAGGTGGATCCTTTCAGAGAGGCGTGTACGATAGCTGGAGCGGCCATGTTGATTTACCACCGAAGTCATCTTAAGGAGAATACTATCGGTATTATCCCTAACGGTGGCTATCGGTGCGCAGACCAACAGTCGCACGTCGCTGTACAATGGCTCTGTTGGGACACCCATCAACGTGGCGTCTCTATTCTTCATGCGGGTAACGGCCGTGAGGAATATGTGTTTGGGCGACTTGTAGACGGCGTTGTTAAAGCTGGAGATACCACCACCGTCTTCCAGTTCTGGGGCTGTTATTGGCACGGGTGCCCTCTCTTCTATCCTGACAGGACCACCCCTATCAAAAATAGTCCCCATGAGACCATGTAGATGCTCTATGAAGCGACCATGACTTGCGTAGAAAAGTTTAAGAATGCCTGCTACACGGTCGTAGAGATGTGGGAGTGTATGTTTAATGCGATGAAACGCAAAGACAAGGACTTGAAACCATTTGTAGTACGGAACGAGGTGTATACCAAGGAGCCATTCAGCCTCAGGGATGCATTTTTGACGGGCGTACAAATTGTATCAAGCTCTTCCACGAAGCAGACCTTTCTTGTGGAGAGAAGATCAAGTACTTGGATGTGTGTTCATTGTATCCTTACGTCGGCAACCCCAAAATTCACTTGGAACCAAATTGTCCGTCTATAGATCAAGTAGAAGGCATAGCCAAAGTTACAGTGACGCCTCCGCGGGATTTATTCATGCCCGTATTGCCTACACGAATGTACGACAAGCTAATGTTCATCTTGTGCAGGAAATGCGGTGAGGAGAAAAACCAAGGCGCGTGTCAGGATAACTACAAAAAAGATCGCTGGTTGACAGGCGTCTGGGTGATTGACGAGATCTGGAAAGCCGTTGAGGAAGGCTACACCATTGATACAGTACAGGAAGTGTGGGAGTACAATGTGTCTGTTTACGACCCTCAGACACGTTCTGGCGGATTGTTTCACGGGTACATTGATACTTTTTTGAAAATTAAACAATAAGCCAGTGGATGGCCAGAGTGGTGTACCTCATAAGAGGAAAAGTTAGCCTATATTCAAAATTATGAGAAAAGGGAAGGGGTAAACTCAATTTTGACTTTGTTTGTAAAAACCCTGGTCTCCGCACTCTGGCTAAATTCTTTTTAAATTCACTATGGGGAAAGTTTGGGCAAAGACCCGATTTACCACACGTAGCCGTTGTCAACGACTATCAGGGCATCCACAAGTACCTAATGGATCCGTACATCACCGTGGACAGCGTCATTGATGTAAATGACGAGGTTATGTTCCTCAATTACAAGGATGCGCGTGACGCGTTGAGCCCTAACCCTAACACGAGTGTGGCGGTGACGTGCTACACGACTGCTATGGCTAGCCATACACTTATACAGCATCCTTGAACAATTGGGGGACCGCGTTTTGTATCACGATACGGATTGCGTTATATTCACGGAATACCCCGGCGATTGGATTCCACCAACCGGAAACTTTTTAGGTGACCTCACTGACGAACTTCAGGATTACGGTCCGGGAAGCTACATTAGCGTCTTTTTATCTGGTGGTCCCAAGAATTACACGTACCGAGTTTTTGTTGGTGGCGATTTTACCAAAACCAAAACGGTGTTCAAGGTTCGCGGGATCACCATAAACTACGGCAACTGGAACGACGTTAATTTTGACGTTTTGAAAGCGATGGTCACTGAACAGGCCGCGGAAAGATACATACAGATACCACACAAAATTGTAAGAAAAGGTCTTGTGACTGTATGTACAGTTTCACAGACTAAAGTCTACCGGCCCGTGTACACCAAACGTCGGATAACCGATGATTTTAATACGTTGGCGTTTGGGTATCACTGTCCTTGTAAACGCACACGCCACAACTAAAAGATGATCATTTAGACGGGCTGAATAATAACTTTTTTTTTCACTCTAGACAGTTCCACTGACATACCATTTTTCAAAGATTTGAGATTTCTTTCATATATTTTTTCTGCATGAAATTAAGCATATTTTTTTATTTATTCGATGAACCCGGGTTACTTTTTTATTTTTTTATTTGCCAGTACAATCCTCCACCTATCTGATTTTTTTCTAGTCAATTAGTTGTTTGTATATAATTTAATTCTAGTCAATTATAATAAACTGTTTGTATATATATATTTATTTTAATCTAGTCAAATATACTAAACTATTTGTATATATATTTATTTTAATTCTAGTCAAATATAATAAACTGTTTGTATATATATATATATATATTTACTTTTAAATTGACACCAATTCTATGAATATATTATATTGAACCATTTTTAGTACCGAGGTCTCTATTCCCCTATGTATATATATATATATATATATATATTAAATATTCTAAGTATACTTTTTCACTGTGTATAAATAAATATTGTAAAAAGCTGTTATGTTTGTGCTAATAAATATATTATAAATATTCACAGTATACTTTTCACTGTGTGTATACTTTTTCATGATTGTAAATAAATATTGTAAAAACTGTTATGTTGTGTTTTAACGCCTACACCCGCACCTCCCTCCTATCCTATAAATACAAGTTCATATAGCTTATAAGCTCAGTCTCAAACATTATGGACAAGTTGAAACATCCATTTTCGGCCATCATAAGCGGCCCTTCCGGCTGTGGAAAGTCACATTTTGTAGAAGGCTTTATCCGTCACCTGGACACAATGTGTGACGTTAAATTTGATAAAATCACATGGTATTATGCTTTATGGCAACCGGGATTCGAACAAGACGGGGCAAGTCCCCGCGTCATATTCTGTAAGGGTTTGCCGGAAATGGATGACATCTGTAATGACTATCCACAGCTGATTATCCTGGACGACCTGATGTATGAAGCCAACGAAGTGGTCGTCGATCTTTTGACCAAAGGATGCCACCATCAAAATATTAGCGTCATGTACCTTACACAAAATATATTCCCCCAGGTCATGGGCCAAAGAGACATATCCTTGAACGCACATTATATCGTGCTTTTTAAAAATCCCAGGGATAAAGCTCAGATTCAACACTTTGCACGTCAAGTCTGTTCTGAAAATCCCCGTGTTTTACAAGAGGCTTACACTGATGCTACAAGTACTCCTCACGGTTTATATTTTTAGATTTCAAACAAGGTACACCAGAATGGTTCAGATATAGAACGCACACAAATGTTGGGTGCTGCGTGTACCTACCGCGCAAAAGCTATAAAAACACCCGACACTCCCCGATTACAGATCATTTCATAACCATGAGACCCAAAGTACTGAAGCAGGCCCCGCTGCTACGTGCGATGTATCGCATGAATCCGCAGAAACGTTTTGCCTTGCTGAAAACGGCCGACAATAAACTGGTTGACTCTGTTTGCGGGTGTGTCTACAGCACTTTAAAAGGGCGGGTGCCATTGAAAAATGCGCAGAAGACAAAGTTACGTGCTCACAAGCAGGTGTTGCGCAAGCTGATCAAACGAGGAGAGTGCTGGAAGAAAAAGGGACTACTACTCGTTCAGAAGGGAGGAGCGTTCTTGCCCTTACTTTTAGCCCCTTTAACAGTGGAGTCCTCGGTTTCCTTATTCAACAAGTATAAATGGAACACACGAAAAAGATGATATTGGTGTCCCCGGAAACATTACACTCTTACGAGCAACACCACCAACAAGTGACATCGGCCACAAATCTAGTAATCTCAGAGTTGGACAAGGAAATGGAAAAAATCCTCGCTTCAAACTTGACAAGTCTAAATGGACTTTATACAAACAAGTGCACTTTATTCAGCACACTCCACCGGCCGTAAATAGCACCAACACCACCCCTGAGGTGTCTGTACTTCCCATTCCTGCTGTACTTAATACTGTACCCGCACAGACACGTAAAAAAGCTGAACTTTTACTAGAACATATTATTTCCTGAGACTCAAACGAAGAAGTGAGTATTCAAGATACACCTCTCGGTGGATAAAATATGGTGGATTTAGTCAACGATCTGGTCAGAGCAAGAAGACACAGCGAAACGTAGGGTGGCGAGAGTTTCTCACGCAAAAAATAAACGTTCCGAAATAATTTATTGTAAATCCGAAACGTTTGGTGCCCATTATAGATCCAACGCCCGTACCACAACCACTTACACCGTCGAAACGCCCTAAGAAGAATAAACTGAAGAGGGTGGATGAAAACAGGTGGCTGCCGTTCCAAGCTTAATGGCCCGTTTAGCTGACATCTACTACGACCCTTCTCATCCTGCAGGTTTTGCAGGGGCAGCGTCGCTCATAAAGGCGTCCAAGAAAGATCCCGAAAAAGTACGAGAATGGCTTCGTATGCAGGACGCTTATACCCTACACAAACCGGTACTAAAAAGTTTCCACGCATCAAGTACGTGGTGTCACACTTTGACGATCTCTGGCAAGCTGATCTCGACGATATGAGATTTCTCAGAAAATACAACGACGGTGCAGTGTACTTGCAAACCGTCATTGACGTGTTTAGCAAGAGGCCATTGGCGAGGACGCTTCCATCCAAGATGGGGAGCGTCTTTAGAGATGCATTTCGGGACATTTTCAAACAAAGTGGCCGTAAACCTCTAAGTTTACAGACGGACAAGGGGACAGAGTTCACGGCACGTCTAGTCCAGATATTTCTCAAGCAAGAAGGCGTGCATCACTACACCACTAATAATCCAGAAGTGAAGGCAAGCATCGTGGAACGATTCAATAGAACTATGAAAGGACGCATGTGGCGCTACTTTACAAAAAATAACACGTATTGGTTATGTCCTCCAAGATCTAGTCACCGCTTACAACGGTGGAAAACATTCCAGTATCAAGATGGCGCCTACCAACGTTTAATAAACTAATTTGCTTCAAGTCAGAGATAATCTGTACGGCAAAAGGCGTCCAAATTCGAATAGTAAGCCAAAAATAAAAGTAGGTATTAGCAAATCCAAAATGCTGTTTAAAAGGGCTACGAAAGCAATTGGAGCGAAGAAATTTTCAAAGTTAGCAGTGTCATGTTGCGACAACCTGTCGTCTACAGACTCACCGATCTTTATGGTAAAGGAGGTGGAGGGGACGTTTTACGAACCCGAATTGCAACGCGTACATCTTCCCTAAACTTTTAAAGTTGATAAAATACTACGTGTCAAGGGTAAAGGTGCCAGAAATAAAGTGTACGTGCAGTGGAAAGGTTACCCCAAATTTAATTCTTGGGTTCCTGCCAGTTACGTCAGCGCCCTACCATGAAGGACCAGTTTTACATCACTTTGCCGAGCGACAGCCCTATGGGATATTTCCCGAAAAATACCCTCACAAATTTCACCACGCAACTTACTTATCGTCTTACACTCGAAGGCTGTGGGAAGTCGCTCTGGCTGAATTTCAATATCTGTGTTTTTTCACCACCCTACCTGAGGGTCAAAATATTGTATGGTACGACTGGGTGGATGCTAACGGTGGGGAACAAATATTCAAGGATCATATCCCTCCTGGAAACTACAGCCCTATCAATGAATTTATCAAAACTCTAAACGACGTAGAGGCGTTTGAAGGGGATTCCGGAGTTGTATTCAAGTACACAAACCACAACAAAAAGTGTACGTTATCTCTTCTTCATCAAATTTACAGCTGCTGACTCTATCAAGCCAACTAAGTTTACAGCTCCGTTTCGATCCTCAGACTAATCTGATCAAAGTACCAAAGTCACCGTACGCCGCCAACATTCTACTAGGCTTGCCCTCACAAATGTACATCTACACGGATATCGTCGAGCCTCAGCCCGTGGGTGATATTGTGGCACCGCTGTTACGTATCGTCGGTATCAACAACGTAAACTATCTCTACGGCATACATAAGACAGTTAGCTAAGACCCTTTGCACTACATTCCCGTGCTTAGAAGGGAAATTGAAAGCTTGGAAATCAATATAAGAACAGACACGGGTGAACCTGTACCACTCGAGTTTGGAAAAGTGTGCGTGAAACTTCATTTTCAACGCTGCTCAACATGAATGGTCCCTACCAAAGATACTACGTCAACCAGGCTGGAACAGGAATATCCTCGATCTACCACGGTGCTCCCTATTAACGAAGGCATGAGATATGAAGTTTTTTCAGAGGTATTTTCAAAAGCGTCGTACCGCTGCTGAGAATCGGCGCTAAAGCAATTGGAAAACAGGCACTTCATACGGGTATCGACGTGCTGTTCGACGTTGCCAATCAACGGCGTCCTTTCAAAGAGGTGCTACAGTATCGTGTCCGCGAAGCTGGAACTAACCTGAAACGCAAGGTGGAGCAGAAGATCGACAGACTGATGACCGGCGCAGGCTATAAAGAGCGTCGTAATAAGCACCGACGTCAGTCTTCTGTCTTTGCCTGACGTAAAAGGGTCAATATTAAAGCTGTAGATATTTTCAGTTAAAATGTCATTTCTGCACCCCCAGTCCTGCGAGTGTGCCAGCAGTGAACTTTATCTTTTTCCGTACCATCCACTCAAACCAGTCTTAAAAGTGGGAAATGGCTCCAGTACAAACCTGTCTCTTCCCTTACCAACGATTCACCCATAGAATTTATCGTTACTGGACAAGGCGTGTTCTATATCGATCTTTCACAGACCATGCTCTATATCAGGGCGCCCATCATGAAACCAACGGTGGCGCTTTCACAGAGATGGATCAGATCACTCCCGTCAACAACTGGTTGCATTCGCTATTCACACAGGTGGATGTGTTTTTAAACAAAAAATTAGTCTCACCGCCCAGAAACACGTATGTCTATAGAGCGTACATTGAGACGCTGCTCAATTACAACAGTGAAGCCAAACGAAAGTATTTGACTTGTGGGCTGTGGTTCGCAGACAGCCCCGAAACCTTTGAGGAGGCTAACGCTGGCAACAAGTGATTTGAGGGCCGTCGCAGTCTCACCACAAAAAGTAAGACGTTGGATCTTTTGGGGTATCTACATGGTGACTTGTTTAACCAAGAGAAATACCTTTTGAACGGCACCGAACTCAGAGTCAAGTTGGTTCGTTCCCGAGATGGGTTTTGTCTTAAGGAAGTCCCTGAACTCCCTCACTTTAAGGTTCACATCGCTGAAGCCGACCTTCTAGTGCGACGTGTCAAAGTAGCACCTTCAATAGTGTTGTCACATGCCAAAGCATTAAACGTAAGTCCCGCAAAGTATCCCATCACCCGTGTGGAAGTAAAAACACTCACTATTCTTACGGGTGTGCAAGGGAAATCGCTGGACAACGTATTCACCGGACAGTTACCCAAACGGTGCATCGTGGGGTTTGTGTCAAACGCGACGTTAAACGGAGATGCCACCAAAAACCCGTTCAACTTTCAAGACTACGGCATGAACCATTTATCGCTGTACGTGGACAGGGAACAAGTGTCGTCGAAACCGTTTACAGCCCAAATTTTCAAACGGACACTATGGCATGTCCTACCACACACTTTTTTTCTGGAACGGGTATCCATTTCATGAACGAAGGTATCGACATCACGCGGGAACCCTTTCCCCCAAGGGATATAAACTCATGGTTTTCGATCTCAAAACCTAATATGTCCACCCACTTTCATCGCATTGGAATTTGACGAGGAAACGGCCTCTGGGCATCAAAGTGAGCTTAACCAGAGCTCTAAACCAAAAACCGTCAACTGTATCGTGTACGAGGAGTTTACAACATTTTGGTAAATTATAGCGCCCTGCGGCTATGTGGGGAACTACCTCTCTATCCAAGAACAAGTTGTACATCAGAGGTGTGATCCCAAGGACTTGTTATCTGTGACTGTCTTTGTAATGTTTTTGTTCACAACATTATTTGGCAGAATATAACTCGCTTTGTACCAATTTAGACGGGTAATGTAATTTGACAATTCTCGCGTAATAAAACATGGTGGCAGCGGTGGGTTTTTGGGGTGCGGTTTTTAAAAGTTTTAAAAAAAAGGTGAAGTGAAAAGAACCCGTTCCATTATGGGGCCCTCCTGTGAAATCAAATACCAGCTCCAAACCTTTCGATTTCAAATCAACATTGGAATGGAAAACATGGAAAAAATCGGTTTAAAATTTTTTTTAAAAAGGTTTTGGGGGAAAAAGGAGGCAGAAGAAGTCAGGGAAATTTTTTGATTTTTTTGAAGGGGGCCCGGGGCTAAACATATTTTAAACGTTCAAGCTAAAACCCCCGATCAAAAGAATTTTTATACGTCCTTCAGAATTTGACAGCCATTTTTTTCCCCCCAAAAAAAAATCTTTGAACAGCACGGGTTTCCCTACAATTCCAAATTGAGGGGATCAAAATGTTTTTTACAATCTTCCTGTTTTTCTCAAGATTGCAAAATTTCCTGTCATTTTTTTTGACGAAGCCTTTGAGATAGAGTCTAGTTGGATTAAAAAAAAAAAATCCCCCGTTTTTTAAAAAACCCAAATTTGATCCAAATTAACTCTAGAAAACCCCCTTTTTTCTGTTTGGGGGTTTTTTAAAGGGGGTTTTTATACCCTCAAATGACCGTTTTTCGGGGTTTATTAGGGCTTGTTATTAAAATGACCGTGTTCTTCGGGGTTTTTTAAGGGTTGTTATATCTTAAAAGCCGGTTTTCGAGGTTTTTTAGGGGGTTGGGTTTTTTTTTTAAATGACCGTTTCTGTTGAGGTTTTTTGTGATTTTTAAAACATCAAATGACCGTGTTTTTTTTGGGGTTTTTTAGTGAAATTTTTTATCATAAAAAAGACCGTGTTCTTTTAGGTTTTTTAGTGACTGTTAACCCTCAAATGCCCGGGGTTCTGTCGATTTATTGGGGGGGTTTTTTTTCACAAATGCCCCTTTTTGTCGAAGGGTTTTTTGGGGGGGGTTTTTTATCAAAAATGACCGTTTTTGTCGGGGTTTATTGGGGGGTTTTTATATCATCAAATGCCCCTGTTCGTCGGGGTTTTTTTTAGGGTTTTATATCATCAAAACCGGGGTTTTGCGAATTTTTTTGGGGTTTTATATCATCAAATGACCGGGGTTCTTTTTGAGGTTTTTTGGGGGGGTTTTTATATCATAAAGGGAACTAACACCCCCCATTTAGGCACCCGCTAATTCCTCACCTTCGGGTTTCCCTACTGCGATAGGCTGGCTAAACTTTATATACCGTCACAAGGCAGAGCTACAACGAAAGGGGAGGTGCGGACTGGGGGGACGACAACGAGAAGGGAGACCAAGGATAGGGAGGCTGACAACGAAAAGGGAGGCTGGGGACTAGGGAGAGAAGAAACGGAAGGGGGGCCGGGGACTAGGGGGAGCTGACAACTGGGGGAGGTTAGGACTAGGGAGACTGACAACAGAAGGGGGGGCCGGGAAGGGGGAGCTGACACGAAAGGACCGAACTGGGGGAGCGACACGAGAAGGGAGACAAGACAGGGAGAGCTGACAACGGAAGGGGGGCCGAGACAGGGGAGTACAACGAAAAGGGGAGACCAAGGACTGGGGAGAGCTGACAACGAGAAGGGAAAGCCTAGACTGGGGGGACTGACAACGTAAAGGGGAGGTCGAGAAAAGGGGGAGTGAAACGAAAAGGGGAGGCGGGGGACTAGCCTATCACTTTTTTTCAGAACAATACAACAAAAGGGAAAAGTAAAAAAAAATAAAATTTAAACAATTACAAATGTAATGGTGTCCCCTACTTGGATTTTTTGATGACAGTGATGAAGCCTGGCACTGTGGTCGGCTGGTGAATGAAGAAATGGGCCATCGGAGTAGGTCTATTCCTAAACCCAGCAACAATTTTTGTGAGAAGGAAGTGGGTTCATCTAAACCCCCTGGCAGTATGAAAATAGTGTTTCTTTGGGGTTATTTTAGTTATTGGTATACCGGTGGGGGGAAGACGAGAATAAGAGAGTGGTTTTGGAATGACTAGTAAATTTTAAATGCACGTAAACCCGGGTGAAAGAATTATATTGTTAGATAATAATGGATGGGGGGGTACCCAAAAAAATCTCAGAGAGAGTGTTAAGGAGACAGGGTAGATGAAAGGTAAGGAATTAGGAGTCTGTTTTTAGAGAAATTTTTATTGTGTCATTCACAGGGTTTTAACACAAACATATCGCTTGAATACAGGGAAAAAGGGGAAGTTCCAGAACGATGTTTGATTTTTGTGGCGTATGATGAAACTGGAGGTTTGTTAAAGAATCCAGGGGTGCGTGGAGCAAAATGTATCTCATATTAATGGGTAGGAGTTCTGTGGGGAAGCAGTCAAAGTATGAAGCAGTAAGATTTAAAGATGAAGCGTGAATGGAACGAGAAAAAAAGGGCTAATGATATAAAAGCTTGGAACAGAAAAAAGAAGTTGTTTTGATTCGAAAAAGATTGTGGGGTACGGGGTGGGAGAAACTAAAAAGAGAGGCGGGGGGAATGAACGAGAAAAACTGTGAGAAAAAAAGAAAGAAAGGGGTTCCAAAACGAATGATTCTGTAAGAGAAGAGAACAAGAAGTTTTGGGACTTTAAATACAAAAAAGAAGAAAATGCAAAGAAATTAAAGAGAGTAAGGCGCAAATGAGAAAAAAAGAATAAAAAGAATGCAGAAAATTTTGAAGGAAAAAAAACCCATTCTGTATGGGGGTAAAGAGAAAAACAATAGTGCAAGACATTCATAAAAAACGCGGGAGTTTATCGGGGATGAAAAGGTATAAGAAAACTCGGAGAGTTTTTTTAGCAATTTCCAAAAATGTGGGGGAAGTAACAGAAAATGGGGAAAAATAATATTGAGTAAAAAGAATTAAACGGGGCAAAGGGTTTTTGAAAGGTATAAAAAATTTTTAAAATAATAAAAAACTGAGGTGAAAAGGGGGGGGCACAGTGAAATGTTTTAAGTGGAAGCACTTTTAATTGACGGTTTATGTAGTGTTAAATTATAGGACATTAATTGTTAGTGTTCCGGGAAAATTTTTTGGGAAGTTTTAAATTGGGAAAAGCATAAAAAACTGTGGGAAAGTTTTTGGGAGTGTGCAATGTGTTTCATGTCAGGTAGAGCGGGGAGGGACCAGATTTTGCTTTGCACAAGTGAGTAAAAAATTAATGGCATAAGGGAAAAAGTGATTTGCATCTTTTGTTTGGGGAAAAGCTACGATGGGGTAATGGGTTAGCTCGGAATGTTTTTAAGAGTAGGGGGGATGCAGGGTTTATAAATAAAATTTTATACAGTGCAACAAAGAAAAGCTTGTGGGTAGGGGGGATGGACATTCAGTGATTGGTTTGGCATTGAACAGGGTTTTAGAAAAGGCTATGTTATGTCTAAGGTTGTTTATGTTTTTATAGTAAGTTACAAGGGATGCTTGTAACGTTTGTGTGTAAAGGGACAATGTGAATGAATTTTGGGGTTTGGGGTATTTTGAGGATGGGGGGATCGAAGGGCGAGAAAATATATAAGGTAGAGTGTGGGGAGCAAAATAAAGGGATAAGCCATAAAGCGGGGGTTAAATTTTGTAGAATAATAGTGAAATAGAGGAACATTAAGAATTTTAGAATAAAAGCGCGTGGTTTGTTTATTCGGCAAAAAACTTATTTTCAAAACGGCTTGAACGCTGTACCAGAATTAAGTTGTGCAAAACCATATGGAAAAGTAAACCCAAGCAGTGAAATGAAAATACGTTTACTTTTTTGAGAATGTTTTCAGTTTGCTCTTTAGACTAAATTAAAACAGGGGGGGAGAGGTAAGGAACGGGGGAGAGTGAAAGGGAGAGAAAAGAGAGTGAAAGGAGCAAGGGGGAGAGTGAAAGGGAACGGGAGGGAAGTAAAAAGGAGACAAGGGGGAATAAAAGGAACGGGAGGGAGAGTATTTTCCAGCCAAAAAAAAAAACAAGCCTGAACGGCTGTTTTTAACCAAACCAACCACCCTGTGTGGTTATCCAGTCATTGGTTTTTTTCTTTAAGAAATTTTCCCTTCCCCATTTGTGCTTTCAAGACCGCAAATTTTGATACCCCATTTGTTGATTATTTTAATACCAAAATTTTTTTATGAATCAAATGTTTTATTAAAGTGTTTTTTGGAAAATTTTATTTGAATTTGATATTTTGTTTGTCTATTTACTAAATATTTGTTTTTTTTCAAAAAAAAAGCTGTGAAAAGAATATTTCAAAGATTGTGACAAATTACAAAAAAATGTATTTTTAAAACGTAAAATGGTGTAATTTTTTACTTGAGGGAGTTAGAAAGTTTCCACCCCTCATCGTAACCCCCCCTTTGCCCTTGCCGGGAGTCAACTCCAGGTGCAGGGTTGAACAAAGGGCGGCGCCGGGCGAACAAACCCCCGCCCTTTCCAAAAATTGGGGAACCCCCGCAGTCTGGGGATATGTGAATTGTCCCGTAGCCCCGGGGGGGGCACTCCTCGGCCCCCATTGACGGGTCACTGAATCCCCACCTGAAAAACAACAAATATTTTACATTTTTCAATCTTGTATTGTATTGTTTGTTTTGTTTTTATTGTATTTGTCCCTTTTACAAAATATTCCTTCCCGGTCATGTCCACTATTCAACAAACCCAATTTCATTTTTAATATATCATAAACAGGTACAAAGCCCCAAAAAAACATTTTTTTGCTATTGAAGGGACACTTCTCTCTTCCATAGGGGGTTTCTTGTCAAATTTTGCCCAAAACCCAAAACTATGAAATTTAAAATTAAATCTATCTGAAGTGTTATTGGGAAAAGGGGGGGCCAGGGTCATTATGATCAAGGGGGGTGGGGGGGGGGGGGCATTGGGCCACGTCCCCCCCCCACATGATCATAAAAACCAACAGAAAATTTAATTTTAAAAAAATAGCAAATATTTTTTTGTGTTTAAAAACTAGAAGGGGAATTTACCATACAAGTATAGGGAGTTTTTTTGCAAAAGCCAAATTGTCCCTTGCCAATCCCAACTTCATACACCCGCTATTTGGGGAAATAAAGATTCTGTCTCAACCAAATTTCCCCAGGACAGTGTGTGTGCTAATACGAATAAAATTTGGGCTCAAAATGGGAAAACATGCCCGTAAATAGGGGTTGAAAGCATGGGGGTTTTCTTTTGACTTTTTTTAACTCCCCCTTTAGCCTTCCATATTTTTTGGAAACTTCACTCGCTACACCGGGGGAAAGGGGATAAGGGTTTCCATTCTTTCACTCTGTACTGTCATAAAGGTTCCTCATCAGTGGGCGGGGTCTGGCTGACTTTTGAAACTAACTGACCGGAGGAATTTAAAAGGCAGTAACAGGGTTTGTATCTACAATTCCCCTTCTCGAAGCGAAAGGGGAGGCCCCAAGAAAAAATTTTCGAAGAGTACCAACATTTGGCGAGGGAAATGGGATAGAACTCATTAATTTAAAACACGATCCCGAAAAAAAAACGGGCCCAAACCCTTTCAATAAAGGTCAAGTGGAACTTGAAGAATTTTCGTATTGAATTCTCCCCCCCTTTTTTGGCAAACTTTGTAAATGGTGATTATAAACATTTTTATTTTTTTTATATCTCATTTCCTTGAGACCAGAATGACCCAGACAAATTATAAGTCTAAAATTTTACAACATTTTTTGGGGGGGGGTGGATCCCCACCCCACGGGGGAATTTGAACCTTTCCCTTGGTAGCCCCTCCCCTCCCCCATAAAAAAATTTCTGAATCTCCCCCTGCTGAGAATGAAGTTTGTGAAGAGATGTTAGCTGTCACGGGGAAAAGGGGTAGGATTGAAGTTACGGGAAAAAAATGGGAGTACAGGATAATGAATAGTAGAAAGAAACTGAGATTTGGGGTATCTAATTAGGGGGGTAAAGGAAGTTTTTTATTGGAATCCTACTGACGAGATTCCCACGTGGACCTTTTAGGACTAGAAAACGTAAAGCTTTTGTTAGATTAAATGAATCAAGTATTATTCCAAATTTCGAAAAATTTCCCAAAATTGAATCATATTCGGGTAAAATATTTTTTAAATTATGACTTTAGAAAAAAAAGGTTTTGCATTAAAAAAAATTAGATTTTTTTTTGAACCCATCTCTGTAATTTATGACAACAGTTCACCTTGTCAAGCATTTAAGAGCACCATCGTTGTAACTGTTTCAATAAATCCCTTAATCTTTTTTTCCCCAAATTAACACTGTGTTACGTATTAACCAGTTGTGATTAAATTTTTTTCAAGTTTTCATAATTTTTGTTTTTGGATAAAAGTGCGGTCTTTTTTCCCGGTAAATTTGGTCATAATAATAACCATTCACAAGAATTTTATTAAAATATATTAACATAAATTATTTAAGGTACTGCGGATTTCATTTTAGCTCCTACTAAAACCTAATCGACTTTTTTCTAATGTTGTCTGATTCGTTTACAATACAATATTATCGAAGCTCTGCAATCTAACAAAAGACACCGTTATCATTTACTACTACCACTATACTACAAAAACAACTCTATTTAAAACAAAACTATCAAAACCCTAAAAACAAAATCTAACACAAAACCCCTTTCCCACTATAAAATTTTACTACCACCACCACTAAAGGAAGTACTCAAGGAAAATGATGAAAAGTATGTAGGAATGATTGATGATTTATATATTTTTTTGTCCGATAAGGGGCATTTAGCTCTCACAAGTGAGTATGTGTCAACTTATGTTATCAACAATGTTCCACACGCGCGTTTGAATTTTCCAACCCAGCTGAAAAGGCATTAGCCCCAAAGGAAAAATTAAAAAGCCCCATTAATTGACACCGGACCCCTAAAACCTCTCCCAAAAAACGCAGGCTTTTTCGATCTGCATGTTTTCTGTTTTCGGCTCGTCAGCAGCGCCTGCCCCTTCTTGCACTTCAGATGAACGTGTTTGGGTTTACCTCACTCCTTCCCCTCTCTACTGTATTGGCCAGTGGGGAAAATTTGTTTTTTGATGGTAAAAGCTAATTTTGTTGTTTAACATTATTATGGATAATCGAATGATTTTAAAAATCGAAAATCATTCGTTTTAAAAATAATCGAATAAACGAAATAATCTTTGAATGATTTTGAGAATAAAAAAGAGTCGGTAAAATCGTGTTTATTTAATTCTAAAATAGTTATAGTTGTGTTTTGCTTTGTGCACATCTCTTCACCCTGCGTCGGATCCCCCAAAAACCATTCTTTGCGTTTGCAGCTTATCAACACTTTTCTATTACTGCTTTTAATTCCCGTGGCGTGTCAAAGCTCAAAACACCCAAAACAAAATACTATACGGGAAATAAGTGAACGCATTTTCAATAAGTAGCCGCAATTAATATAATATTTTTGCGTACATTAATAATTAATAAAAATATTTTTCCCCTTTGTGTTTAAAAGAGTCGAAATAATTTACCCTTTAATTTTCCTAAACAAAACCCAAAAATATATAACTTCATTTTGTAAAATTTTTTCAGTGAATACAATTATAATACGATTGAATTTTCTGAGGAAAAATGTTTTATTGAATACTAAGAAGTATATACTTTTACTTCAAAATTTAAGTCAACTTTTAAAAAAAAATTTCAAACCCATTCGTGTATAGCGATTAGTTAGAAAGGAAAAATTTTAAAGGAAATTAAAAAGAACAATCCATTAAGAGCAAAATAATCGAATCATTTTGCATTCGAATTATTTTTGGTGTTTTTCGATTATAAACTGTACAACCACTTAAACTTTTTTTAAAATTACCCTTAGAATCATTCGAATCGTAAGGGTCGATTTTGTTAGCAAGGGGAATATTTTTGAAAATGACAGGGTGGGGTAGGTAAATAAATGGGCCAGCTCCATCAAGCATAGTTTTCTTTCGAATGTTTTTCTCATTCGAAATTTTGAAAGAATCAATAATCGATCTGTTGTCCGACTCTCCCCCATCACTAATACACAAACTTTTTTATTGTCTGGTGCTGCCCGGGACCGGTTGTAATTTTGGGTTTCTTTACAACTTTAGCACGGATCATCAGACCAGAGTCCAACCTTGGGCGCTATGCCTTTAGGGGAGTCGCTATCGCAATTTTAATTCGCTTCTCTATGCGGGGTACTTGTTTGAGTTTTGTTTAGCTCTGACTGTGAGTTATCGGGCCCGAAAATTAGTATCAGTGCTAGTTAGGCCCCCTCAAACCTACGTTTTTTGTCAATAGTATGTAAGGTATTTATTTCCCCATGGAATGCACCATAAAACACACCCACTCAGAAAGTTGTTTGCGTAACCAAATAGTGTAGTTTGAATTCATGATAGGTTAAATTGATGTTTTAAATTCCGGTTGTATCCCTTTGTGATTGTATTTTTTTTGGATCGCTTGCCGGTTTAGTTAAACATATAACGCGAAATTTTTTGGTTTAGTTGTGAGGCTGCCCTTACTGCGGGATAGCTAGGGGGAACGTAACCCCACCGAAACGGGGAGTTACCAACATGTTGTTGCCCTAACTGGGCTTTGTCCAGGGGCCTAGGAGGGGCCCCATTTGACCTTAACTTATTTAGTATTTGTTATTGTCCTCTTTTGGCTTGATTTTCACGCAAGCCGCACGGCTCGCGGGTTTTTTGCATTGTTTGCCTTTAGACGGGCTTTTTAAAACCAAGAGCTTGTAAGGCTAACTTCTTTCGATACACCATAATGAACAGGTTTGATGTGACCCCAGCAAAGTTACCACGGTTTTTTGGGGATCCCCTTTTGGGGCATATTATTTTGCACTAGGGAACGTGGTTAGCCCCCCTATTGTGGCATACGTTCGCGCGTATATGTTTATTATTGAAAGGCATCCCTTCGGGTTAAACGACAAGTTTGTAGTCACTCTTTAATGTACGGAGGTACCCGGGGGCATATAACAATGACTTATCTAAGGAACTTTTTTATCTACCGCTTTTGTTGTGAATTTATCTTATCATGGCTAATTCGTATTAGTTTTGTAGGACCAATTGGGGGTAGTTTTCTTGCAGCCTACAATTATCTTAATTTTTGGCTAATTTTAATAACTAAACGTACTCGCCTCACGATATTAAATTAAAGATATCTTCTTTTTTCCCCAAGGGTACACTAGAGCAGGTTGCCCCTATGACCGCTCTGATTTTGGTCGTTTCGTTTATTGATACCTAGTCCAATATAACCTAATTAACCAAATTAACTAAAAATTTTTTTAAAGATTACCATTTTATGGTTATGATTTTCCTAAGTGTTTTTTAATAAAGGGCTTTTTCCCTTTGTTTCCCCCCTTTTAGGGGTAAAGGCATTTTATTTTGGAACATTCTGTTTTTTTTTAATGAATGCAATTTAAAAATCCCTTTCTTTGTGTCAATCGTGAATGTTTAAGCCCGCCCCCTTTTAGTTTAAAATTTATATAAAAAAGGTTTTCCATTGATTAATTCGTTTACAAGTTATTTGTAATTTTGTAGGGCTTGAAGGGGGCTCCCCCTGCTAAGTGTGGGGGAAATATTGTGCAGGAACCTTTTCTAACGAGCAAAAAAAGAGTTTCAACCTGGGTCCCCTTCCCGACCCGTCAGTGTCCTCTCGAGCCAGGGGAGTTTCTTCTTCCAGTTCGTTCCCAGGTGAGTCCCCCAATTTCCTTGAGATCGGGATTTTGGGGAATAAACTGAAGGCCTTTTTTGAAACAGTCAAAACCCCTCCTTCCCTGTGTGGACGTTTTGCGACGGTTTTTGTCGGGGTATCTGGGGTGTTGGTACCAAGTAACTTTTCCCTGCGTTTGGGAGTTTAGTAACTTCATCCCCGGGAAAATAATCGCAAGTACATTAATCATCTATTATTTTGGTTTTAAAAAGGGGAAACCGGTTCAGTGTAAACGTTTACCGAAAAAGGGGCAAATATTACGGGTGGGTGCATAAACTCATAATTATTTTTAAAAAATTTATTTAAGACAATTAATTATTTATTTTTACACGAAATATTAAATATCCTATTTAAATTTTGGTTAGCAAATTTTTTTTTTTATTATACTATAAACACAAATAACCAAATAACAAAGATAAAAAACAACTAGTCGTTTGTTAAAAATATATTACAAACAAAGTCTGTGAAAAGGATACTTTGTATAAACTTAATGGCGGGGAGGCTAAACGCATAGCATAACTAAATGGATGTTTATTAAACCAATTTTTAAAAAAAAATTCTCTTTAATCATTTTTGGGGTTTTAAAACAAATCTCCCACTTAAAATGGCATATCACTTTAGGTTGATAAAAAAACAAAGTGTTTTAAGGGTTTTTACAAGGAGTCTTGAAATAATTTTTTAAAATTTTTTGGGGGTAAATCGCTGATTAACACATTTTTTTTTTTTAAAACCCAACATTCTTGGGAAAATTTCCTCAAATTTGTTTTTATAAATTCCCCACAAAAATATTTTAAAACCCTTACTGAAACCCTGTATTGGGAAATTAAAAATATCTCAATTTTTTTCAAATCAAAACCCCCGCTCCCAGGGGGTTGGGCTTTTTAAATTTTGGGGAGGGGAGTAAAAATCAAAATTTTTAAAATGATTTACCCCTAAGAAATGCGGGGTTGAACTTTTTGTGTTGAAAGGGACAGGGAAGGGGGGAAATTTTTGGCAGGGTAAATTTACCCTTTCTCCCCCCATTAAATTTATAAAATTGAATCCCCCTAAAATCCTTTGAAGCGTCCCTCAAAATTTTTGAAGCCCTATTTATTTGTTTTTGGGGCAAGTTTCAAGAAATTTACCCCTTTGTTCCTTATTAGATAAGTTTTTCTATCGTGAAGGAAAAAGTGTCGTCACGACAGATAAATATAAACTGTCTTATACATACTCGCAAACCGGATCAATCCATTATAATAAAATACTACTTACACTTCACAGAGGAGAGTAAAGATAAAAACAGACATGAGCTATTGTTCAATTTCATACCAAAGAGTCTCCGCGCTTTTGTTTATCAAATAACATTTATAAAACTGAGAAGCCGGGGCTGACACTTTCTCAATTTTTTGCCCTTTTGCCTGCTCCTATCAGCCTGTGGGGGCAATCTTGTAGTTCGGCGGTCAACAACCCCCTAAGTGGAGCGCTGCGTTATTTCCTCGATCATAGTTTTGAACTTCCCCCCAGTCGGAGGCCACGTTTTTTCCCCGGGGGAGAACAAAATTGTATCATAGTTTTAGCGTATTTTTTTTGGGTTTTTTTTACGGTTTTATTTAATACCGTTAGTTTTTTTTTTATTTGTTAATATTAATTAAAGCTTTTATGATGAGATTTAAAAATGTCAAAATTATAAAAAATTAGTCAAAAAATTCATAACTAAACTTTTGCATTTTTTAAAAACGAGTGTCTTTCCCTAAAGTTAGCATTTTTTTAAATGAACAGAATTTTTCATTTGCAAACCCTTTAAAGTGTCCCGTGTTCTAAAACCTTGTGGAGAGACAGAGAAAAGACGAACATTTTCGACGTCCCCCCAATGCCAACACCCAATTTTTTCGGGCCCTTAAAAATTTTCAGGAAAATCTTCCAAACTTTTTTTGTGAAAGCCTAGCCACTAACTTGTACAGGAAATTTAAAATTCCAATTTTGATCCTATCTAAAAAAATTGCAAACTTTTAAGGGATTTTTCCCTTTGTTCAAACAATACAAAGCTTAAGTACAAACAAAATTAGGGGCTTGTTACATAAAAGCACTTCAAAGTTTCTAGAATTGTTTATCATTTAGAATTATTTCTAGTTTCCCCGAAATTTGGGGGGTATTCCCCACCCCTCCACTTTCCAAAACTTTCCCTTTTGTACTTTCCTTTGCTATTGGGATTTTCTAATTTCGAAATGCTTGAGTTGGGGAAACACGGTTCCCCCCCCCCCCCCCCCAATAATTTGGGCGCAACCCCCCGGGACGCGCGAGCTTGGTCAAAAAGAGGAGGGAGTGGTGGGTATTAATTTTAAGGTCACAAGGTGTTTCCCTTTTTACACCTGCTGGCATACAAATCTTTTTAACCTTTTGGATGGAATTTTCGTTTTTTTTGTCTTTGCCTAAAGCCATTTTTTATTTACTATTGATACGTACATTTGAAAATTTTTGTTTAGACTTTTTTTTATTTTCACCTACTAGGCTGTAAAAACTCACGGTTTTTAAAATGTTACTTTTTTTGAAATGTCTGTTTTAAAATACAAATATTTCCAGCAAAAACAATTTTTAAAAAATTGATGTCAAATCTTTGAGAGTTTTAAAAAACCTATATCTACTTTTGAAGTATTTAATTTTGTAATTTTATGACACTATTTTTTTATAGTACGACATTGGAAAATAAATAAATAAACAAATGATTTATGTTTAAAATCAGCTAAATTTTTTAGGGGCAACACACCATGTTTACTAAGCCAGATTTATCGAACCTACTAAACATCGGGGATCGAACAGAAATGTATGGGTTCTGGCCCGGGTTTCCCGGACCCAAACAAACTTTTTAAAAAATTCCTGTTCCGGTTCGGTTACAGCAAAAAAGGTTCCGGGTTTTTTTGGGTTCCGTATGTTCGGGTTTTTAAAATTTTATTTTTTAGCAAAGCCCTTTTTAAAATTCGGCTACGAAAATGTCAAAATTTCGATTTAAAAAATTTAAATAGTAGGAAGTTACTTTGTTATGTTAAGGGGAATGCCCCCGCATTTGCTTGGAAGGGAGTTTGAGGACCATTTTGTAAATACACTCTGAATAAAAGATTGCAATTAAAAAAGAATACTATAACGTCCCTTTAATACCAGATTCCTTTCAGTTTTCTCTTGATCCCGAGCCCCACCAATAAAAACCAAAAACAAAAATAAAAAAAAAAAACCCCCCAAAAAAGGGGGGGGGGAAAAAAAATGATATTTAATTTTTTGTAAAATTTTAAAGTTTATTTTGAGTTGTTATAATTTAAAAAAAAGTTTTTTGGTTTTTATGGATAAGAAATTGTTTTGTTTTTTTATAGGAAATTTTAAATAATTAAGTTTTTTGGGATAAGGGTAAACCCCTAAATTTGATTTTTCCCCAGCACTTAAAACCCTCAGATTCCTTTTTTTTACCCCCGGGGACATACAACCCCCTCATTTTATTTTTTACCCAGCCTAATACAACCCTCAATTCGTTTTTATCCAGGCACAATAAAACCCCCCAAATTTACCTTTTTTTTAACCCCCCGGGCACAAGTAAAAACCCCAAATTTCCAGTTTTTACCTCCAGGCACAAGTACAACCCCAATTCCTTTTTTTACCCCCACACTAAGAAAAAACCTCAATTACCAGTTTTTACCCCGGGCACTAAGTACAACCCTCAATTGCCATTTTTTACACCCGCACAAAGAAACCCCAGTTTACCATTTTTTACCCCCAGGCACTAATACAACCCCAATTCCATTTTTTTACTCAGGCCCTAATACAACCCCGATTACAAGTTTTTTACCTCCAGGCCAAAGTCAACCCCAGTTACAATTTTTCCCTCCGGGCCTAATAAAAAACCCTCAATTACCGTTTTTACCCCGGGGCACTAAGTACAACCCCAGATTCCATTTTTACCCCAGGCACTAGTAAAAAACCCCAATTCCCATTTTTTTACCCCGGGCACAAAAGTAAAACCCCCAAATTTCCGTTTTTACCCAGGCACTAAGTACAACCCCTCAAATTACCTTTTTTAAAACCTCCAGGACTAATACAACCCCCCAATTTTACCAGTTTTTACCCCGGCACAAGTAAACCTCAGATTCCCATTTTTTCCCTCCAGGCACAAGTAAACCCCAATTACCATTTTTTACCTCCGGGCACAAGTACAACCCCAGATTAAAAATTTTACCCCCCACAAAGTACAACCCCCAGATTACAGTTTTTACTCCACACTAAGTACAACCCTCAGATTACCATTTTTTCCCCAACAAATAAAACCCTCAGAAAAAAAAAATTTTTTACCTCCCAGGCACAAGTACAACCCCAGATTAAAATTTTTACCCAGGCACAAAGTAAAACCCCCCAATTACAAGTTTTACTCCAGGCCTAAGTACAACCCCCCAATACCATTTTTACTCCAGGCACTAAGTACCCCCCAATTACAATTTTTTACCCCGCACTAAGTACAACCCCCAGTTACCAGTTTTATCCCAGGCACTAAGTAAAACCCCCCAGATTCCCATTTTTCATCTCCAGCACAAGTAAAGGGAACTTAGACGCTTTGCCCCTATTGGCATTACCGCCTTTATAAAAGAAAAAAACCCCTTCTTAAACTTTTCCGTGAAAAACAGAAACACAACAGTTATAAAAGTTCCTATCCCCCTTTGGTGGAGGAAATTAACTCTTTGAGTGTTTGGTCGGTTTTTTTATATTGCGGTTATTCATCCCTTTTTTACAATATTTTTTAAAAATTATTTTATTAGAACTCCAAAATAATATGCAAGTTTTTTTTTTAAACCCTTACTAAGTTTTTATTAGTAAGTTCCCCCAAATTTACTAGTTCATCGGTTTAAAACCCCAAGGTAATTTCAAAAAGAAATTTCTGAAATAAAACATAGTAATTTGTTTAAATTAAAAAGTTTTAGTTAAAAATTTTAGTGAAAACTTGTAAAAGAAAATTTAAATTGTTGTGAAATTTAGTTTGAGCAATTCCCCCCGAAATTATGGACACAGACCCAATATGGCTGTATGTAATGGTAATTTTTATCATTCTTTAAATACTTTTGTAGAAAAACTGATCGTTTTTTAAAAGATAATGTCTGCTGTAGCAAGGGGTCGGGGGGTTCGAGGGGGTGAGGGGGGTCGGGGGGTCTGAAGTTTAAAAAGAGCGTTTATTGTGCGGGTTTCATCTTTGGGTTTTTTGTGTTTTTTTCGTTCTTGATTTTATCTAAAATATTATGGAAAAAAAAAGTTTTTTTACATCAAAATTTTTAAGTGATTCCTAAAAAAACCAATTCATTTCGCCGTATGTTTATAGATTATTTTAAAATTTGAAATATTATTATATTTAAATTATTAAGGTGATTATATACTTAAATTATAGGTAATTTTAAAAATGTTTTTTTTATTTTTAGTAACGTTCTAAAACTTTTAAAAACAATATGTGAAGAACTAAAAAATTTAAATTTAATTTTTCGGTACTTATTCGCCAAAAATAGTAAATTTAAACCCAATCGCAATGCAATTTCCTATTAGTGATTATAAAATTTGAAGTGCCCCAGTATACTACTTTAAAGATAAACTTAACAGGGTGAAGATATACTAAAAACACACAAAACGCGCCAAAAAAAACGTAAAACAAAAAATACTGTAAAATACAATTTTTTTACCAGAATAGAGAAAGGGCCCTCCCGGGGGCTTGCGTCAATATTTTATGAATTATTAATTTCAATGTGAGCATAAAGATTTTTTTTTTTTATGGCAAACTAAAGTAAAAAAAAAGATATATTCGTGTTTTTGCTATTTGTGTTTTTCGTGCTCTTGGGAACCGTTTGATTATTCAGCACACGACTTTTTATTTTAAAACTAAATTATAGAACAAACAAAAACATCCAACCCCCCCCACAAATTTATTAAATACAAATTGCTTTCGAGAACTTTGTAATTAAAAAACTTATGAAGGAAATCTTGGGGGTTCAAATGATTCTAATTATCACTTGCGTGAATATAAACGAAAACTCGGGGAAGGGGAAGTTGCTGTGGAAATAAATATGCCTGTTTTATACAATTTTAATTTTATTTATTTGGGGGGCGTTGTATCGGAAATTCATTTCCCAAAATTTTATTTTTGAATGTTTTCAGCCCTAAAAAATTTTTTCTAAATTTCTACATAATATTCCATACATTAAAATAAAAAATATATATTTTAAGGGGTAAGATTCTTAGCTCTTTTTATCTTTATATGCTTTTTTGTATAAAAAAAAATCTTTTAAAAAAAAAAAACCCAAACAAGTAATCAATTTAGTGATACTAAAATAAAAAATACATAATAAAAAAAAAGGGGTTATTATTCACTTTCCACATTACACGTAATAAACATAAAAATTTTACCCCAAAATAAAAAAAAAAAATAGGTTTGTAACTATCATAGAACTGTAGATTTGGGTTTCCAAAAACCTCAATTTTTTTTAAACCAAAATACCTTTTATGATGGTTTTGGCTAGGGTGGAAATTTCCCAAAAATTTTTATTTAATTTTGGATAAGGAGATACAAAATTAAAAAAATAATCCAAGCTAGATGTGGATTCTTATTTAGGTTAAGTGCCTCTTTAATAGTGTACATTTCTGTAACCTATAGTTTATCTAAATAAAACAATCATTGGATTTGGGTATTTTAGAGAAAAATTATCTTTAAAAGTTTCTTGGGAATACCCTTTTACGGTCCTTTTTCCCCCAAAGTGGTAAACCCTGTTACCACATTCCTAATATTTGGTTATTTTGGGGCAAGTCATGAATACATCCCTTCTTTACAATTTTTTCACCCGGGTGGGGATTGCTTCAATCATTTTAATAATAATCTACATTTGCTAGATGTATCCAAAGGAACTTCCACAACCTGTTGTCTTGTTTTGTAAATTTTTATTGAAGACATCTTCTTCGGGACCTAATTTAAATCGGGGAAAACGGTCTCATTAGTATGTTTCAATGGGAAAACTTATCGCCTACTAAACTGGAGGTAAAGCTTTATCGGCCCCGTAACATTTTTTTTGATCTTATTTTGAGCCCATTTTAAAACTTTCTTAACCGATTAAATTAAAAAAATATCCCACCATTACTCCTTTCCGTAGGCCCCTACAACTAAGCGAAAAACCCTGTAGTTTCATCTGTGACTTTGCAGTTAAATCGAGAAAAACTGCTTAAAGCTACGTATTTCCCCGGGGTGGGAAAGATTTTAAATTCGTATATTTTACCACGATACTACTTTACTAAATACATATGTGTTATCAGAAATCCGGATGAAAATTTGTGCTTGAATATAACCATTGACAAGTACTGAAATACAACAAAACATGATCGAAGAAAAGAGGAGAGGGCTAAAGATATTTTTTGAAGAGACTAAAAAAAAAAGCAAAAAAAAAAATCCGGTCAATAAGCTAATAGAACTTGCCTCGAAGTGCCTTGTCTTAAAATTATTTTCCCTTTACGTAAACAATGCTCGAAGAGAATTAAAAGGCAAAACCCAAACATTCACGAAGACCCGCCGGATTCGAAGGAATACAAGATAAAATAAAAGTACATTTTCTGACTCTCCCGGTTTGCCTGTAATCTATAGTCAAGCGTCACTACCACAAAAACACTGAACGAACTCCAATAAAGAGTTTTTAAATTCCCTTCAAAAAAAGAATTAAAAAAACAAAGGCAAGACAAATTTGATGAAAAAATTTTTGTTTGGGGAAAAAAAAAATTTTTTCAAGAAACTGTAAATATTCTGATCCCCAGTTCGGACGCCTTCTACCTTTTTTAAAAAGACTACCAATTTTGGGAAAATTGAGTTACAAGTGAAGCTAAGCAAGTTCTTATAAATACAGAGATGTTAATGCAATACGATGCCCCAGTGTTTTCGTCCAATCGGTTGAACAATTTGTTTTACACAAAACAATCGCCAAATGAAGATTTTGGGTGTTTAAAATCCTAATTATGTTATTAATTACAACCCCCCAAAATTTGAAACCGGAAAAATTGGGTTTTTTTTAATTAAGATGTTGTTAATTATAATATTTTAAAAAAATTAATAAAACCCCACAGTGAAAACCACTAATCGTTTTTCCCGGTGATATGGTCCGGCAAGTTCTAAATAATCATTTTTGGATTTCAAAATGGTCAAAATATTCTAAATTCTCTTTTCATACGAAATAACTTAAAACACTTATTGACTTTTTTCCAAAGTTTTTCCACAATTAAAAGAATTCCGATTCTTCTTTTTCAAATATTTTCTTCGCCCCACTCAGTTTTTTAACACACATGATGAAGATTTACTCTCAAAAGGAATCCCCTAAAAATAGATGCATTCTTTGCCAGGGGAACCGATTGAACACTGAACGATCGTTAACAGGGAAATCAGTGTGCACTAAGAGGTTTTTTCATTTTAGGGGGTTCCCCCTTTGAGGGCATTCTCCCCCCCCCCCCCCCACAAACACGAACGACATTTTCTACCCCCCCAAAATCTCCGAATTACCTTCCTCCACGAGAGAGAGCATGGCACAAGTCAGTACAAAGGGGGAAAAGACTTCTAAACCCAAAGGGCAGCCTCAGAAAGAAAAAAAACATCGGGGGAAGCAAATAATTTGTAAGCCCTTCATGTGTAATTAATTGGGTGTTTGTTATGTTGTTTTAAATGTATCATATCTTTCATGCTTAGTTTTAGTATTTAAAAACAGCAAAAGTCGATATTTTTTGGGAAATTTGCCCAAAATTTTGTTAAAAATTCCTGTTTTAAACAAAGAAAGGGAGTAAACTCTCTTCTGGTCTCCGTCCCTCAAAACTTTTTCCGCCCAACAGCGTCCTACCACCCTCCCAACCCAGTACCCCCCCTGCAAAATTCCCCCATGAATTTTACCAAATTTTCCCATAGTCCACCCCCCGGGGGGTGGGTAAAGATAACTTTCATTAAATGTCCAACATTTTTTTTTTTTCCCCCATTTTGATATCAGCACCAAAAAGGGGCAAAAAAACCACGGGGAAACCTTTCATTTCAGATTCCACCGGGTTTACATGTAAATCACTACGAAAAACCTGGCGGAAAAAACTCTCGACCCCAAACCGCCCCGGGAGCCTCACTCGATACTAAACGTCCCTCCGGGTCGTCAAACCCGGGAGTGGGCCGGGTTCCGTGTCCAGTCCTTTTTTTTCGCCCCCCCTTCCCCTTTAAATTCCCCCCTATCGTTTGATGTGTTTTTTCCCCCCCCCCTCCCTTTATTTCCCACACCCCGTGCGAAAAAAAATTCACCCACAGGGTGAAGTTTATTTTATTTTCACTCCCGGTACGTATAGCCCGGGGCGAACCCTTATTTACCCACTGCCCCCGGCGGCTCGTCCGACCGGGTCCAGCCCACAAATTATTATTTTTCTGCCTTTTTTTTCCCCTTCATTTTTTCCCCATCTTGCCCTCTCCCATATTGTGTGATCATACGGTCCTGGTACCCCCCCACAATGAGGATGAGGGGGGTTTTTTTTTGGAAAATTTTCCCACTCTACCCTAAATGGCAATTTTCACCCCGAAAGGGGTGCCAACCTTTTCAGTTTGATTGTATTATTAGGGGGGGGGGGGCCTAGTTTTTGTTTTTTTAAAGAGCCCTTGGGGGCGGTTTTAAACTGTTTGCCCTTTATTTCACGTGTTTTTATTCATATTTGTATTGTTAACTTTTAAAAAAATTAATAAAACCAAACAAATATAAACTTCCTGGAAAACCCGTTCCCGGGCGAGGAGAGACATTCAGGGGGCACTAGCCACTAAAACCAGATCGTCCGGGGGCATGGGCGTTACGCGGTCTTCTAACCCCTACCATGGGTATGGGGGACGGGTCGTGAACCCTTGTCGACCTAGGGGGGGTGACGCGGGATTAAAATTGAGGGCTGTGTGACCAGCCCCTCTACCATGTGAGATGGGGGAAATGAGTATGCCACCCTAAATCCCGTGATCGGAGCTTTGGGGTGGGTCCTGGCCAGACCCAGGGGGGTTCCGGGGGGCCTACCCTTTGGGTGGGTAACCCAATGCCGTATCGGGGCTTTTGGGGGGGGGTCCGGCCCAAAGGGGGCCGTGATCGGAGAGGGTGGGACCTCCAACCGTGGAGCTTTTGGGTATGCCAGCCCAGGCCGTGATCGGGGCTATTGTGGATCCACCCCAAGCCGTGATGGGACATTGGGTGGGGCCACCCCAAGGCCCATGAGGGACTATTGGGTGGGTGCCACCCCCAAGGCCGTGATCAGGCTATTGGTGGATGCCAGGCCCCAGGGGGGGGCCCCCGTGTGGGAGCTATTGGGGGGGTTGCCGGGCCCAGAAAGGGGGGCCATGTCAGCTTTTGGGTGGGTGCCAGCCCAGTGCTTGATCGAGGCTATTGGGTGATGCCCCCCCAAAGGGGCCGTGATCGGGGCTATTGGGTGGTGCCTCCCAGAGGCCGTGATGGGGGCTATTGGGGGGGTGCCTGCCAAGCCGTGATGGGGGTTTTGGGGGGGGTACCGGGTCATAGCCCCGGCTGTGAAATCCGGGCCAAGGGGGAAGGGGGCCCCCTCTAGGAAAAACCCAAAAAAAAGGTTACTATTATAAAAGGGAAACTTTGACCTCCATTTGAAAAAATTGCGCCCTAATTTGGATATTTTTAAAAATATTTTATATTATGGACAATTTTACATCGAGAACCCAAGGGGTGGGTGTTTTCTTTTTTTTGTCTTGTTTTACAATTTTTTTATACGTTAGTATTTGTGTTTTAAAAAAATTTAAATTCTTTAAAAAAAAAAGAGTAAATTATTTTTAAGGGGATTACTTTCCCCCTTTCCCTGGGGGTTGCGCCTTTCCCGGGCTGGCTTGGTTTTTACTCACAATCAATCTCACATGGTTTCAGATCCTTCAGAACCCAAACGTGCTAGAACGTGACCCCGACAACAACCCCCATCGGGGAAACTGCAGCTCCAAAAACGGGGGAAAAGAGCAGAAAACCAGTAAAAGAGGACCAATCCCAAATCACAAATTTTTGAAAAAGAAAATAGCCCGGCTATCTAAAACGAACCAAACCCTTCATCTTATTCCACTTCACTACAAAATATCAGACACATGGAAAAGCAACGATAATGACCAGTATACCCAGAAGGGGAAATTTTGGAGGTGTAGGTTTTTTTTAACGGAAAAGGAAAGAGCTACTAAAGGGAAAGTAAAATTTAAAAAATTTGAATAATTATATTCCTGACGTCATAAGAGGGGCCCTTTATGTTAAGGGAAAATTCTAACCTAACCCAGTGATTACGTGAGTGTCACTATACTCCTGACAAACGGTACCCTAACCGTGGTCTTTGGGATGGAAAAGTAATAATGACGTTTGAGGGGTTATAGATTGTGCGTGGCTTTGGGGTGGGGACATTTTTTTCAGCTTTCAGGGGGTATTCCGTGAGAAGGGAAATGATACGGACAAGGGGGGGGAAAAACGGCATTTGAGGGTGTATATAACCAAGTGGCATAATGGACTACGGCAAACGGTATTGTGACCATGCCAACTGGGTAGCACCTAGTTTTTTTACATTTTACCCAAAGGGTAATGACGCACGACATTTTTTAAATAATGGTTTTAAACATTTAAGACATTGTGAACGTTGTGGGGGTCCAATATATTTAAAATATAAAAAAAAATAATAGTAAAATAAAACAAAATGGGTTTAATCAAGTATCTACATAGGGCGTTTTTTTTTCTGTTTTGGTCTAGTTTTAGATTTTTTTTTTTTTTTTACATACTGACGTATTTTTGACGCAACGAATTTTTTAATTTTTTTTTAAAAAAAATTGTATAGTGGCATATTTTAAAAATATACCCTTGAGAATTATCATTTCGAACTTTTCAAACGGGATGTGTAATCGTGGTGTAAAGTAGGTGGCCCATTTGTTTAAATTTTTTGTTAAACTTTTTTACAAAATGATCCCCCGGAGGAAAGTGGGAACATTTTGATTTTTGTAATTAAAGTAATTTTTGTCGGGTTTAAATAAGTAGGCCCTCTAAATTTCATTTGCGCCCCTGACTATGTAAAAGGGAATGTGGACAGGGGGTCTAGTGGGGCCGTAGTTTGTTTACATTTCATCTAAAAGGTTTAATGACCTTTTTTTTAATTTACTAAATTATGTTTTTTTAAAAGGGATTGAGAATTCCAAGAGGTCAACAGTATCAAGACATATATTAAAAATAATATTTTTAAGAACCGGGGTAGGTTGTCGCAATGTGGGGACACCTTAATACTTCCTTAGTTCTTTTCAATGCGGATACACCCAAATTTTTTTTTAATCCCGTTTGGTTATCCCCCCTAAAAGTTTTTATTTCAAATTTTTCATTGTTAATAGTGAAAAAACATACATATGGGCAAAAAAAAACTTTTTTCGTTTAAATTTTAAAAAGGGTACCACACCCCCCAACTTTATGGTAACAAGTTACCACACCCCAAACTTCCCGCCAAATCACACACCCCAAAACCCCCAGTCACAAATCTACCACACCCCAACTCCCAGTCAATTTAACCCCCCACCCAAATTCACGGGCACAAGTCTACCCACACGCCAAACTTTACGGTCACAAGTTTACCCCCCCCCCAAAGCCACAGTCCAAGTCTACACCCACCAAAAGCCCGGGGTTTCATTTACCACCTCCCCAAAAACCACGGGCTAGGCGACCGTTTTGTCATGGACGTATAGTGTACACTCACATAATCTATGGGCCAGGTACTGAACTTACCGTTAATCAAAGGGCACACTCTTATGACGTCACGGAAATGATAATTCATTCAAACCCGATTATTTTAAATTTGTAGACGTCCTCTCCTGAAGTCACTTTTCATACGTACATAAAGTAAAAACCCTACATATTTCCACTTCTGGGGTTTCAGCTGGTTCTTACTCCCAAACACCAAAACAAATGTAATAAAATATTGCCTTTTATTTTAAGTTTGGAGTGTGAAAAATTTTTCTGCTCTTTTTAGAAACAGAATAAAACCTGCTAAAAAGAAGCAAACAAAAGTGTTTTCTAACGCACAAAGTGAAAAAATTTTGAGTGGGGAAAATACCCCAGAATTACGTAATCCAACCATTTACATAAAATTTGAAATAAAGACTTCAAACGCTGTTATTCCCAGAAATACCTTCAATTTGGGGAAAAAAATTACCCACCCGCTCGGAAAGCAATCTTTTTCACGAATAATCACAAAACCTGTAGTAGAACCAACTCTTCCAGTTTTTTAGATATTGGAAATTTTGTGTTTAAAAAAGCGCTGTGATAAAAACAAAGCTGTAGAACCCTGGATGCCTCCAAATAGCAAAAAAATTTTTAATTAAAAAAAAGGGATTTAAAATTTAAATGGGTACAAAAAAAAATTTTAGCTCACCTTCCTGTGAGGGGGAGGTTCAAATTTTCGGAGTTCGACATTTTTGTCTCAGAATTTACGGCAAAGGAAGCCACCCAAAGTTCATGCTCTGTCACATATTTAAAAGCATAGAAATGCAAAATTCATTGGGGGGCTTTCCAAACGCACCAAAATCGATATCATAAAAAGGCTCAGAAAAAGCGACAAGTCTATTTTTGGCCCCCGGTTTTAAAACACCCAATGTTGCTTCCAAATCGGTGGTGAAAGAAATACAGGTTGAAGAGATTTTTGCAAAACTTGTTGCTATAGTGAAAACTATTAAATATGTGGGCGCAAGAGATTTAGCTTCCCAAGATAGAATGTTGCCGGCAACATCTTTTAAAAAGCCGAAACAAATGACAGGATTTCCGTGCTTTATTGCGGTTCCCGTTTATATGGTAAAAATAGCTAAAGGAACATTAACAAAATCAGGGGGAAAAAAGCATTTAGTTAAATTATTCAAAAAATGATCAAAGTGGTGGGGAAGTTGTTCAAGATATAATTTAATTAAGAATTAAGAAGTCCCGTGATATTTCTTTTTAAATTTTTAAGGGCTGTTTCTAAAAGGGATATTTTTTCCAAGTCCCCGCTAAAAATATGAAGGCTTAAGAGAATTAGCAAAGATATTCTCTCAAAAACCGCAGTGTTCGGCTTCCACTCTGTTACACACGTTTTGGGGGTAAAACCACGATTCCACTTTTATTTAAGAGTTAAATGTACCCGTTCTGCCCAAACCCCCAAGACGGAGACACATTCAACCCCGAAAATGCTCAAAAATTCATCACCTTTTGAGTTGTGTCAACAGGAACAAATTTGTTCTGGGTTTGAAAACCAGTACAAAACCCTTTTTCCCCATACATTTCTTTCTGAAGACCTTCAACGAGTGAATATTGTCTAAGTGAATTTTTTTTACAATTTATAATTTACTGGGTCAAGGAACTTTTGCGCAGGAAGTGAGGGGGAAATTTTATTCCCCATTTGTGCAGCTGAGACAATATTTAAAATCGTAGTGGGAAATTTTCAAACCAAGACTCAATGCTAAAAAAAAGGGGGAAACACATGCCCTAAACAACATGTCAAGATATTTAGCGTTTCCCCTTTTCATCCCTTTTTTAGAAACATAATTTTTTAGTAAAACCTTTTTTTTAGAAACAAAAGCCTCTTTTTTCCTTCCTAAAATTCTTTTTAAACCCTCTAGATTATTTTAATTGATAATGATCGCCAAATTTTGTTCAGTTTTATAAAGATATTCTTCCCAAGAACAGCATTTCCAACAAATTCTCAAACGGAAGAAATTGGAAAAAAATAGAAAAAAGTTTAAGACCCCAACGCATAGAAGCTTTTGCTGGGAAAGTAACGAAACTTATTCCCTAAATAAAAATCTCTTTAAAAATTTCAATTTTTCCCGTTTCAACAAACCCCCCAAAGCTCTTTCTCAACATTGAGGGGATTGAAGCATGCCTTCAGAATTTACAGGGTAAGGCCGGTTTACAGGGTTGGGTCCAATATTTTTTATACCATAGATTTGATCCACAAGACTTATCAGACTTTTTTGGAACAAGGGCCCCCACCCGGGTTACTTTGTAATATTAATTTTGTTTACAAAAAGATATGAATAAAATTTAATCCTTGTGGTGTAAAATATTCTTTTTTCTTTTTTTTGTCTGGGCCCCCCTCACCCCCCTTCCACACCAAACAAAACCCGAATACGGGCTTTAATGAACCCCTCGACTATGAAATCTTTAAATTAATTTAATTTAAATGAAAATTCCAAAAAAATAAAACAATTTAGAATCAATACAGTCAAGAAAAATTGCCCTACCCTCCCCTTTTTTTTGCAATGTCATCTTTTTTTTGCTAACAGAACTTTTTTTAGATTTCAAAAAATTCCATCTTTTTTCAACCACTCCATTTTTCCAATCTTCTAAATAAAATAATTTATTTTTTATTATTAAATCAAACAAAACAAAAAAATATACTCACCCAAAAAAATTAAAATAAAAAAAATTTTAAAAATTTTAAAATAAGGCCCACTTACTAACATCCCGGGTCGAACTGGCCCTCAGGGGTGTGCCCAAAGTTTTTTTGATTTCTGCCCTCAGCCCAGGTTTTCCCCCCCCTTTGGGGAAAAAAAATCACAGTGATAAGTAAAAAAATTTTAAAATTTAAATAATATTTGAATAACCAAGACTGAGAGAGATTAATTTTGAGTGGTACGATTTAGGGGGTTGGGGGGGTTGAGCAACAAGGGGGGATCGGCGCCCTGACAGCGAAGAGAGAAAAACCTCTCCACGGCACGGGGTGATCGTGCCCTTTAGCTGTCCTTGGAGCGGGGGAAATCAGGTTTAGTTTTTTTGTGCCCTGAGTGAAGTTTGGTGTTCATTTCATGTATGTTAATTTTTGTTTATGTAAAATTTAAAAATGTAATTTTAGACAAAAGAACTATTGATTACTTACAAAATTTTTTTGATAGGAAAGACTTTCGTTGGTTTTTTTTCGTTTTCCCGCATAAAAATTAGAGAGATCGTAAAACAATTCCCTCCATGGAAAAAAGTTTGGATCACACTTTTAAAATTTGGAAAAAAAAAATGCTTTTTGGGCAATTTTTTTCAAGTTGGTAGCTGAGTATGACCATTGGACTGCCCCGTAGCAAAAATTACTCTGACTCCACAACCCCTTTCCTTTAAGGCCCCGAATCTGTTTTAGACCCCAAAAGGGAAAGGGGTTTTCCCCTAAAAAACTTTTTGACAAATTTAGTGTATTGATTGGCAAAAAAAGGCTATAGTCTGAATAGAACTGCTGAGTCAGGAGAGGTAATTCACAAGGTCATACATTTACAATTCAATAAAATAAAAGGTTTGAGCATAAAAATTTTTTTTTTTAATCAAAAAACATTTGTTAAAAACACATTTCAAATTTCAAAGGTACCAACTTTCATAAAAATCAGGAAAATAATTGTTTCTTTGTTCAAAAGTCATGCTTTTATGTTCAGGGGAAAAAATTTTATCTCATTTTTTAAAAAACCTTCCCAAAAACAAAAACAATTTGGGAAGTATTAATTATTAAAAGTCATATTCAATGGAATTTCTTTTTTGCTTTTTTGGGTTTTGTTTTCAATTGGACACCACATTATTCAAATTAATTAATATCAAATATATTAATTTTTATGCTATTTTCCATATATGTAATTTTATTTTTGATTTTTCTAGTGGAAAGTAAAACAAAACATTTTTTAAAATTAACTAATATAATTTTTTTTAAAAAGATATGTGAACTGTATTTTAGTTTTTTGAAACGTGTTTTAAAAAATGAAATACTTTTCTTAGGTTTTTTTTGCTAAATTAAATTGATTAAAAATTGTCTATATTCAATTTAAAATTAAAGGTAGGCTATTTTGTTTTTTTATTTTTCAATTTTTTTAAAACAAAAAAACTCTTAAATTTTAATTTTTATATAATTTAAAACTCATATAACTAAACCCAGTGTAACAACTTGTTTTGACATTTCTGGATTGAAAATTACAAAAAATGTTTGAAAAATAATCATTTTTTTCTCTTATTATTATTATTTTATAGATGGGAAAAAAAACTTTTAAAAGCTCCCAACATTTAATTCCAATTTAAATTTTTACAAGTTTTTCAAAGATTCAATTAAGCCCTTTTAAATAGTATTTTACTGTCTTATCTCGTTACCTCGTTATAATTATGAAGTTTTTATAGCGCAACCCCCAGCACAGGAGAGTAGGGTTAAAACAGAATACTGAAACATTTCAAAATTTTTAGTGGATTACCCAAATATTTTTTCAAAGTAATACTACTATTTGACTGGGAAAGTTGGAATTTTACAAATTTAAAAGTAAACCCAATTTAACTTTTCCCAATTTTGCTTCTAAAAATTTTATTTTTCAATATTTGTTTAAACGAAGCCAGATTGTTGTTAATTTGTAAAGAATAACAATTTTTCCCTTTTAAAACAAGGATTTTTTGGGTTTCCCTTAGAGCTACGGGCGTTTTTATGGATCCTCGGTTGGGCATTATTGAGTTTGCTGTTGAGAGATATTGAACGTATAGGATAGTTTTCCCAAGCTTACTATTGTATTTAAAATTTAAAAAAAAAAATGGGTTTAAAGGTTTTTATCCTGACTGGTAATTTTTTAAACACTCGAACCATTGTTCACATCCCTTTTTTGGACACATTTTTCAAACTCACGATAAGGGATACCTGGGAAAAAAACAAAGTTGGGTTTTTTTCTCCACGATAATTTAAAAAATTTCGGAGCTGTAAATAACTTGGAAAATTTTTCAGGACTCTTAGAGATCATATTTTTAAATAATGTCAAAATTCTTAGTTTCCCCCCAAATGTTTCTCGCAAATTACTGGCTACACAAAAAATGAATATTATCAACTTTTGTTTAAAACAAACCCTTTTCTAATATTTTCACAGTTACAAAACAATTTTATCATATTTAACTACTTTTTAATTATGTTCCAGTAAAATTCAATACACCACTTAAAGTTGTTTCAATCGAAATAAAATATGTTTTAAAAAAACAGAAGTTTTTAACTCAAAAAAGTTGGGTTTAAACAAAAATTAATAAAAATTTTTTTAAAAAAATTCAAAGCTTGCTTTAAAGGGCCCCCAAAAAACTTGTTACTTTTTTAAATGAATATAATGTTTTTCCATTCCCTTAACCTAACGGAGTGAAGTTGATTTTGATCCGGCATGAGTTCATCTCCAAGGCCTCTATCCTTGACCGTCAGTGTTGCCAGTTGTTTTTAGCCACAGAGCTGCACTCAGAAGACAAACAAGAGCAAGAGGCAGGAGTTGCTGAGAAGGAAGCCGGAAGCATACAAACACAAAGGGGAGCCGGGGGCGAACAAAATGTTTTTGTTAACATCCACTAAGTAAAGTCATTCTGTTTTATTTTTGGTGACAAAAAAACTGTTGATGTTAACTCCACTAAAATACTAGTCATTGCCCCTTTTTATTTTGGGGAAAACAACATGTTATATTAACATCCCCCTAAGTATATCGTTGCCCGTTTCTTTTGTGACAGAACAACATGTTGTGTTAACTCCAAAGTACATTTGCCGGGTTTTTTTTTGGTGACAGAACAGTTATGTTAAATCCCAAAATATAGTCATTGCCTTTTTTTTTTTGGTGACAGAAAACGTTTTTTTAAAAATCCACAATAATCGTTGCCTGCTTCATTTTTTTGGTGTGGCACCAATTTAAAAAAAAAAAAAATTTTAAGGCAAAAAATCTATAAACAAATTCATGAATAAACTTGAGAAAGAGCAAAAAAAATGTGAGGGGTGTTTGTGGCGTATCGACTGTAAACTGTCCGCCACAACCAAGCGTAAAGTTTCCCGACTTAAAGGTCGTGTTCTTGGGATATAAACAATACAGCCAGGGAATCCTTAAAAGTACCCCTCAAAACAACTCCAGGTTTTTATTACCAATTATTTTATAAATTTTAGTTTTCCTCAAACTCCACAACCGGACCTAGAATTTTCCCTATCAGAACCCCTGCTTTAAAACTAATTGGATGATGGATACTAACCTGACAACGTTTATCACAGCGCAAGTCCCGGGGCTCACCAATCCTCTGCAGAACCACTCAAATGCTTTACTACCCCATAGCCGAAGAGTGCGTTACTTGGGTTTCCCCCAAATCTCCTTTCTTTTCCCAGGGTCCAACTTTGCAAAAAAACCAACATTAACGTTAGTAGTTGGACTTTGGGCAATCTTTGGGGCACGAACGTTTTTGTCATTTTTATTTTCCAAAGGGGCCCCTTTACAAGCAACTTTTTGCTTCCCCCCGTGAACTAACGGGGAAAAAAATGTGCCTTTGTTTATAAGTGTTTTTGGTGAAAGTTTTTTTACCTGGGTTTGATCCGACAATCTCACATCGGTCTACAAAACTCCACATTACAGTCGATTTTTCAGGTCATAATACTGGGAATTTGAATGCCGAAAAAAACCAAAAAAACAATTTAAAAATATTGATTAACACAAAAGGATTCAAAACTTCGAATTTATTTTGGAAACAAATTCGCGCTTTCGATTACGAAACTTCACTTTTAAAATATTGACGGTGAAATAATCCCTTAGTTTTAATTACTCCATTCACAGAGGGGAGCAAAGGGCCAGGGTGGAAGATTATTGGGGTTTTAAATGTCTTGCCCCGTGGGCTGTCGTAGGAAAGAGATTCCCCTCGTCCCGGGGGGGGTTTTCTGGCCCAAAAATCCGGCGAGTACTCCCATTGGATTGTCCGACAGGACAAGATGTTTTCCCCTCTGGGGGGTATTTCCGGCCCCGTAATCCCGCAAGTCCTTCTAGGGGGGCTGCCGACAGGGGAAAGTGTTTATCCTCTTTTTGGGGAAATTTTTCCCTTTCCCGTAATCCTACAGAGTAACCCTTTTAGGGGCGCCGCAGGGCAAAAAGTTTTTAAACCCCTTGTTTGGGGGAAAATTCCGGGGCCAGATCCTTCCTCCTATTGGGACTCCGGCAACTAAGGGTTTACCCCAAGATGTTAAACTCTGTCGAGGTTCTGTATGGGGAATATGGAGGGGGTAGGATGAATATGAGACCCCCCTTACTACAAACATCAAGTGGGTTTTTGTAACATTTTTACAAAAACCAAATTTAAATTAGGTTAATCATCACACCCAACCTCAGTTGACTCGTCTCATCAAGACCCCGCTCTGCACAACCCCCAGCAATTTTTAATACTACAGAACGAGGGCCCCCAGTTTTTTCCCCGTCACTGTTAAAAATCCCCCCCCCCCCTCAAAAAAAAAGAAACGAAATGCATAGGTTCACTGCGCTTACCGGCAGTGTTTTGGAAGCCCATATTTTGGTCCTTTCCCTGACGTCCAGGGGGGACTGTATTTCCAGCATATTCTCGGGGGACGCTAACCCTTACCCCTTTACCCCCCTTTTTTTATTCCCCAACCTGAGAAGAATATATTCTGTAATGTTGCACTTTTTTCAATCTGGCTTCGTAAGGGGAGCGACCTTTTTTTCGTTTTGGAAATATTTATACTCTAAATTCCCTTTGGTTATTAATTTTACCTTTTCAAAAAATTTTCGGTTTGGAACCGAAATATTAAATTATTTTTTTTGTCATAATTTCAGCTAAGGAATTTTTATTTTTGGGGTCTTGAATGGTAAAGCTAAGTCTTTCCCCCGGGTTTGAGTAAAAACCCTATTTTAAAATTTTAAACTGCATTCCCTTGGGGAATTTTTCTAGAGTTTTCACGTAATTTCTGCATTTTCTGCTCATGGGAAATTTTTTTAAACCCTTTTTTGGGATCGACAGTTTTGGGCTTTTTAACAAAACTTTATTTCTTTCTATATTTTAGTATAATGTAGAGTTTAAAATCTTTTTATTTGTTAAAAAGATTTTTAAAAATTTTTGCTAAATTTAGAGTTTAGACTGTTAGTTTTAGATTGGGCCCGGGAAAATGGCGGATGCCCTTTTCAGTCATTTCTTTTGGTAAATGTTTTTCCTACTAAGTGCACTAGTAGGCTTTAGACACCTGAAAGGGGTTTAAAAACTATTTAAAACGTTTTTTTCATCCCTTTTTTTGTCGGGCCCCCCCAGAGAAAAAAAAGGCCATAAGAGTTTTTTTTTAATATTCTTCATTTAACTCAAAACTTTAGATATTAAATTACACCCAATGGGCCCGTATTTCTTTAACACTTTGGTCACAAGTTTAATTTTTGGGGTAGCCCTTTGCGGCATTTTATTAAATTAAAATTTCCATTTTGTGATTGATTACATTTGTGTCCGTTCAATTTTGGAGGCCCATAGTTGCTTACCTTTTTTTTCAACAAAATTTGAAACTGCCAAAAAGGGGACTTTGATATGTTATATATTTTTAGAATTACCTTTATTAACTAACTATTCAATCAAAATAGAACGCGTGCGATACTGTTTTTATTTGGCATATATTGAAACGTGATGGTTTAAGATAAATAGATAGAAAGGGTTTTTTTAAGGTAATTTTGGATTTGTTTTATTTAATGTTTGTTTTTTCCACATTTATGGGCGGGTAACATTTTTTGATTTTATAACAGTATATAATTTTTTACTGATCGAAGAGTCCGGGAAAAAGCAGCACGCAGGTTATTGAAACTACGTAGCATAAAAACTTTGCTTCGGCATAACTATTTTTAAATTTCAAAACCTGTGTAACCATTAAATAATGTTTTTTCTCAAATGTTATTTTAAAAAAATACGTGCTTCGTACAACACTGATTTACCCACAATTTTTGCTTCCACTCAACATAGTTGTAGAGTTTTGTTATTTAATAAAAAACATCTTTTTACCCCCTTTACCCTTATTTTCTGAGTGTAAAGGGGGGGGGGGGGGGTTCAGTTATTTGCCCAAACTTTCGGAAAATGGGCATCCCCCTTCCACAGTAACCCTGAGAATTTGGGCCTGAAAGCTTTTTGGAGTGATTCCCGTGGAAGGAGCTGACCCCCCCGAGGGGTTTAACCCCCTCATAAATCCATTACTCAGGGGAAGGGGGAGTCAATACTTTCGCCGAAGAGGTCTGGCCAGGGTTTCCCAATTGTCCGTTTATGACAGGGTTAAAGGCAGGGATGAGGCCTTTCCCCCAAATTTTCCCGCTACCTTTTTTTGGCGTGACACCCTCAAAGGGCACATCCGAGGTTTGAGGCGCCCGGGGAAAGGTTTTTTTCCCAGGACAAGAGTTTTCTGAACCCCCGAAATACAGGGGAGCTCTTTTCTTGAAAGTCAGACTTTTTAAGGTATCAAAACTGACGTAAAGGGTTTCTTTTTGCCTTAAGATTTTCTTTTATATGCTTTCCAAATTTCTATACTGCGAACAAGTCAAACTAATTAAATTTAAAAAGGAGTATGATAGATTTAAAAAAATGGAATTTAAAAACTACAAAAAAGATTGTGCCAAGAAATGTTTAAATGATTTTTGTGCACCAAGTTACAAAAATAAAGACGACAAAATTTGTTTAGGGGATAAAACAAAACAAAAGTAAAAATTTTTTGATATGATAAATTAAAAAAAAAAAAAAATCGATTTGGATTATTTAAATTTAAAAAATTTATGACATAAGCTACCAAGCACGTGGGGACCGAAAAGCAACGCGATGATGGGAGGTTTGGGCCTGCCAGTCCTTTGTCTTCTGGAAACCCCAAAAATTTTTTTTTTTGATGACACAGCCTCTCTCGTCATCAGCTGGACCAAATTCGTGGGGGGAGTCCGGGCGACACAATCTCGCACCTCACAAAAAGATCAACAAGTTGCATCATAATTTTTTCTTTAATAAACCTTTAATTATTGAAACATTTTCAATCAAATGAATTTTAATAATTTTTAATACAAAATGTTAAACTACGATGATGAAATTTAAATAATCTCTTACTATCGTTGTGATGAGTACTAATTGGGTATCAACCCTGGGTCTCCCTCCACGGGAACAAATCATCGCCACCATCTTGACACCATTGGCTGCGGGGCAAAAGGCCCCGGCCCACTACATCACATCACAAAAAATGTCAACTTCCAACCCTAGCATTAAAAAATTTCAGGGGTTTTTAAATGGTGGCCCGCAAAATTTCTTTGAAAAAAATAAGTTACTGTATAAATTGATTTTTTTACCAAAAACTGAAAGTTTTTACTTGCGTAGAAATACCATAAAAACCTAAATAAAATTCATTTGGTAAAACTTGATTGCGCTCATTTTTTATAACTTTTTGTATCCCATGATCCTATTGTTCCCCCCTTTAGTTATTTTAAATAGCTCCCCAACCTATTTACTTCTACCCCGTAGACTCGCTGACCTTGATTTCCCGTCATCGCTTTGTTATTTCCCAACGACACGAGATGTCAGTCTATGATTATTGTTCCATAGTGTGGGGAAAAATCGAAAGATAGTATTTTAAAAAAAGAAGAAAGAAGTGAAAAAAAATCTACAAGGGGCGTTTTTATTTTAAAAAAACAACAAAAAGTGGAAGTGTTTGGGGTACTGAATTCGTATAAATACCTAAGGAAAAATTTAAAGACATTTAAAAATGCCAAAAAAATTAAAAATAGAAAAGAATTCGAAAGTCTTATTGCGGTTTTTAGGAAACAACGAAACAGCAAGCCGGGTTTTTAGCAAAATATCACAAACCCAAACTCAGCTTTTTTTTGCTTCGGCCGTTTTTTTGAATTGGCAAGCAAAGAAACTTTTCTGTGGCAGATAGTAAAAAAGATGCTGTTGAGATGGCAGAAACGTTTTGGGGGGTTTTAACATAAATGAAAATTGAATCAGTGCCACTTCCCAAAAAAACTTTACAAAGAAGGGTTAGTCACAAGTAAAAGTAAAATTTGTGCTATGCCGGGTGAAAAAATAACTATTTCCCCTTTGTCTTGACGAAAGTACTGATAAACAGATATCATAAGTTATTGACATATTATTTTTTTCTCAAGAATATTTTTCCACAAAAGGAAAAAATTTGAATATTCCTTCATGGAACCCAAAAATAAAGATATTAGGAGCCCGGGAAAATACAGTTGACAAAATTGGGGGTTTTGAAAAATGTTGAGAAAAAAGTGACAGAGGGTGCACAACAAGGGGGGGAAATCTGGGTTGATTGGGTTACTTAAGGGAAAATGAAAGTAACATGTCCGACAATTATTGAATTATCCCAAGAAACTTTGTTGGAAATTTAGTGAAAAAAAAATCAAGTTTTTAAACTTTTTAGTATGAAAGAGGGGGGAACATAGCATTTCTCGGCGTTTTTAAACATTTTTTGGGGGATTTAAGGCAGAAAAGGGATTTTTTCTTTTCAAAAATTGAGGTGGGTGAGTGCAGGAAATTGGGGTAAAAAAAAAACCCCTCTTCCTCAATCAGTTTTTTTTTATCGGGGTACAACACAATTGGAAGGAAGCTAAGTTTGGGAAACCTGAAACACCCTGTGTTTTTTCACAACTCACCCCTCTTTAAAGAACTCTTTTGTGAATCACCAAGGAAAACAAGTTTGGTGTCAGATTTAATGGGAAAAAAAAAAGAATTTTGTAATAAACTAGGGAAATTTTTAAATTTTTTTTGGAAAAAATGACTGGAAAAATTTTCAAGCGGTCGGGGAAAAACCCAAAAATTTTAAGATATGAAATGCTTGATTTTTTAGGGTTTTGGTGCCAATATACAAAATTAATTGAACCCCCCCCAAACATGGGGGGGAGTAAAAATTTAAAAATTATAAGAACATTTCTTTTATTTGTCCAAAAAAAAACAAAACAAAATTTTAGCAAACATCATCACCGCGTAAGGGCTTTTCCTCCATCGGGGAAACAATTACACAAAAGGAAAAATAAAGTTTACCTCCTCAAAACAAGGTTTCCCCCCCTCAACCATCAAAGGAAACGGTCCGGGTCATACTGGCTTTTGGTTACCGGTTAAATTGATTTCCTAAACTGGTTTACTCTATTTTTTAATTTTACCCCCAAAAAATATATATTTTTTCGACGGTAAAAACGGACTCATAAATAAACAAAACAAGGTAAAAAACTTAAAAAACCCCCAGGGTTTAATTGGCGAACAAAGTTGACCCCAAAACGCTTTTCTCGAAAACAAATAACCGGGTTTTCCGAAACCCAGGACCTGAAATTCACTTAAAACTAAAATTGGAAATGTATGAAGAAAATTTTAATAGGGAAAAACCCTGGTATAAAGGGGGGGCGAAAGCCGTCAACCCAAAACAGCGAAAGCGCGTAGCTTTTCCAATAAAACAAAAAAAACTTAAGTTAATCCCAAAGTCCCAAATTAAAATTAAAAGATTTCCCCCCCTGGACCCGAAAAGTAATTTGGGAAAGGGAATATCCCCCGAAAACCAGTCCTGCCCTACCCCCTTTATCCTGACCCCGGTGGGGGATAAGTCCCCGAGATCCCGTAAAACCGCGTATTTATAAAAATATTTTTCTCGGAAGGGGCGGATCAAGGAAAAGGGGAAGGTGAGAACATTCAAACAGGGGGGGAGGGTTTAATCTTCAAAAAACCTGCACCCCTTTCCCCCAACGGCCAAAAAACAATACTATCTACACCCCCCATTCAAACCCAAAAAATGCGTTCTATCCCCGCCCTTCAAACCCCGTCAAACCCCCGCCATTCAACTCCAAGAAACAAACCCCCCGCCCAAAACCCCAAAGAAAAAAGTTTTTTCCCCGCCACCTGGCCAAAATCAAAGCATCACCCGCCTTCAAACGGCCAAGAATACAAACTATTATCCCGCCATTCAAACTGGGGCCAAAAATAAAAAAGCTTTTCTACACCGCCCCTTCAAACTGCCAAAATAAAAAATATATCACACCCCCATTAAAAATGGCCAAGAAAAACAATAGCTATCTATCACCGCCATTCAAACTGGCCAAGAATAACAATAGCTATCTATCACCGCCATTCAAACTGGCTAAGAATAAACAATAGCTATCTATCACCGCCATTCAAACTGGCCAGAATAACAATAGCTATCTATCACCGCCATTCAAACTGGCCAAGAATAACAATAGCTATCTATCACCGCCATTCAAACTGGCCAAGAATAACAATAGCTATCTATCACCGCCATTCAAACTGGCCAAGAATAGCAATAGCTATCTATCACCGCCATTCAAACAACACACTTGTTGGTGTACCTTGGAGTAGATGACGCCATCGAAAGGGGTGTTGAACTCCAGATTGATGGTCATCTGGTCTTTAGCGCACTGCACATCTATCTCGTGGATGTGAGGAGGATGTCCTTTCTGACGTCACTTCACTCCCTCCACCTCCTGCAACATACATCGGACATTTACCTTTCTGGGAACTTTCAAACCAGGGGCCCAGACCCACAAACACTTTCTCAACACACACAAAATTATGTATTATTATTTTGTAACATATTTAGTAAAAAAACCCCATTAATATGAAGTAGTGCACCATGTTACGTCCACGTGCCTCGCAGTGTTGAGACAATTGTTACGTCCACCCCCCACTTCCCCTTCCCAACGGCCACCAAGGCCGCTCGATGCTGGATACTATTGTAATAAACACGGTTCCCTTCCTACCTGTACTAGCTATTACGTGACTACGTGTGCAGATTGGAATTGCATTCCCCACGTAGAAAGTGATAAACTACTTTTTTTTTAAAAAAAAAAGGTGTAAAATTAGGTTAATTTATGATTTGAGTGTATTTTAGTATCAAATTATAGCGACGTAACATAATCAATACGTGCCACGCGTGTCCTGACACTTCCCTGGTTTGATCGCTTCTGTCTTTTGGCGAGTTCCGGAGTTTTGTTACCCTGACCTACCCTCTGCTGACGTCAGAAAATGTCTTTATCTGGTGCGATGTTCTCTCCAATCCTCAGCCTTGTGATTGTCTGGACAGAGGCATCGCCCGATGTATCAGAATGCCTGGACAGTTGTTTGAACGGAAACTAAAACAATATTATTAATAAAGTTAAACCCCGAATTTAAAATATGAAATAGAAATGATAACGTTCTAAAGTGGGAATGAAATAAATCTAGAAAAGGGGGGGGGGGATTCCCGATTCATTCGCGAGGAAAAAACTATTTTAATAGGGCAAGGCTCACCCACCACTGATACCTTTGCAACCACATATGTCACTATTTAAGAAGTGCTCGATATAAAATTTCGAACTTTAAGGGAGACGGGCTATGTAAGTCTCTAAATGTTAAACAAATTGATAGCACTTCAAGTATTTAATACACGCCATTAAACTCCAGATAAATCTTAGAGTAATTTAATATTTTAAATACTTGTTTGCCTGTGGCAGTTGATAAGCTGTGCCCCCTGAACTTGAACCCCCTGGAAATTTGGCCTAGCATTGCATATTTCGTCCACCAACTCGCTTACATTGTCTGACAGGACTCGCTCCCCAGCTAATGTCTAGACAGATGGCAATGCAGCGCCCAACGGGTCAACGGGTGGGAAACGTGTTTTTAGTCGACTGCATTGCCACTAAATAAAGAACAGTTCTGTTTGTGTTTCACGCTCATCTTTTATCCCACATAACAAGTGTTCAGTTTCAAGTGAATCTCCCTGTACAAACCCGCCACATAGCCCCTTACCCCTAGAAATCTGGACTGGAAAAATGCCACTGATGTCCCATGTAAGGACGTTTGGATGTGAAGCCTACATGCTGGCACAAAACGGAAGAAAGAAGTTGGACAAGAAGTCCAAGAATAAGATACTTGATGTACTATCAGCTGCAGGCTGTACGATAATGACACTAAGACAATTAAAATAGCAAGAAATGTTTTGTTCAATCAAGAAAGACGAGACGTCTTTGAAAAACCTGTTCACTGCGTGTACATGCAAATTTACTGTGATATTCAAGAAGAAGAAGAATCCGCAGCCGAGGGCCCAGAAGACGACGGAACTAATAAGACCTCTCTGGAGCCTGAACCTAAGGAATAAATTATTCATGGGTGTGAATCGCCCAACACTTCTACCCCTATTCTCAGACATCGTAGCGTCTTCAATTCACTGAGCATCTTCTATGTGTTGAGGAGGATACTCCTAATACCTGGACAGTGCTCAAGTAGGAAACTACCATAAAAGAGAAGGTTGACGAGCAAAATGACATAAGGACAATAGTATAAACACCTGAAGGGAAGAAGCCCACAAGCTCAAAATGTGTATTTAAAATTAAAAAGAAATGCTTCGGGTGAAATCGGGAGCTACAAAGTCCGTTTGTGTGCAAAAGGTTACAACTAAAAGACGGGAATCAACTACAATGATTTTATCAGATATTTCTTCTAGAACCAAAATGAAAGACTATACACGTCATTTCAAAACAGAATTTTATACTTTTTCAAAATGGTTAACTGCATGCAAATCAAGAAACAGACTGTATTGTTGGCCTTGTGTGTTGTTCGAGCCAAGCCAGGGAGTGTGGAATAATAGCGGCCTTTGTGATATCAGCAATTTTCCCAAAGCCAAGATGCGCCGTGAAAAGACTCACACCGAGTGAGCAATGAACTAATGAAACTATTAATTAATGTGTCTGTTATTTGGCTAAACAAGAGCCGCCCTTCCGAGGTCACGACGAACAGGAAGATCCCCTTAACCGGGGAAACTACATTGAACTGATGCAGCTACTTTCTAAACACGAGAGTATCCAGAGTAGGGGGAGGAGGGTCAAAAATCATTTTAAGACGCTGTTATCGACAAATTCATTAAGGTGACAGAATAATCGCACTAATTTACCCATATAGGTAAGATTACACTATTACATTTTTTATTTACTTGTTTAATTTTATTCGTGCTTTTGTTTAATTTATATCTTTATTTCTGTGTTTGTTTGTTTATTCTATGCCTAAATATTGTGAATCGGTTGAAGGGAGCTAAATTGCGTAACCTATGACCTGTAAAAGTGTATATGAATAGCTACATATTGTACATTATATGGGCATTCCACTTTAGCCCCTTAATGGAAGGTGTCTTCGAACCTAGTCCTGTTTGAGAAAATTCCCCGCACGCTACTGCATGCCATGTTAAAATTGATGAATTGCAGATGGGTTTTGAGATCACGACATCATAATAAGAGTTATTCGTAGGGGTGCAGATAAGCTACGACAGAGAAGATGGCACTCTCTTCATCGGACAATCAACCTACATACACCAGATTGCCAAAAGAGTCAATCTCCGGAACGATCGTCCTTGTTGTGTGCCTGCAGATTCCAGTATTCGCCTACAAGCCACAGCAGGAAATAATCAATGAAGCATGTACTATACAGATAAGCAGTTGGCACGTTAATATCTATCCACACGGTCCGTCGCCCTGATATGGCATTTGCAGTGGGCTAATTCAGAGAATATTGCAGCAGCTTAGACAGAAACCACTGGAAGAGTGTCAAGAATTTTATTGAATATCTCAAAGCCACAGCCAACTATGGAATCATGTATAGAAAGTCCGAAGACCCAATTACGATTGAGGGATATTTTTACTCTGATTATGCCCGAGACCTCGATACAAGGCGATATAAAACGGGCTACATATTCAAGATCTCGGATAGTCCTTTTACTTGTAGAGTCGCCCTCTCGACTACCGCTATGGTGGCCTCAGCAGTACCTAAATAAGCTGTGTGGCTATGTTCATAGACATCTTTGAAAAAGCCTAAGTAACTACGGTGATATTTGTTGAGAATCAAAATGCCATCAAACTCGTGAATAATCCGGAGTACCATAAGCGTAACAAGCAAGCATATAGACATCCGCCCCGCTACGTTTGGGACCGATTCTAAATTGGGGGCATGGAGCTGCGGTGCACCACATCGAGGGTTCAACTTGCCAACCTCCTTACAAGGCCTTCGTCCCGTTAAGTTTTAAAACGATCATGTGCAAAGTTGGTAACCGAGTTTTCTTGAATGGTGAATTTATTTTGTTTATTTGTGTGCTCAGTATCTGTTGGCTTTTATATATTTTTCTTGTTCTTTTTGATGCCACTATGATGTCTGCCAATCATCTTTTTACCAGTTCTATATTGTGTTTAGTTTGCTTATCAGGTTCCCAATAAATAAACTTTTAATTCAACACTTCGTGCTATTATTGTAGCCACCAACATCTGCAACAGTAGCTTAGCATGAAAGCGTTACAACGATGACTACAATGTGATGGAAAATACTCATTTAAAGCACAACACTTATTAAAACAAGATAATGAGAGTACTTACTTCGACAAGAGATCTGGTGGCTTTTCTTAAGTATCTTTATTTACAATGGGCTTTAATTATCATTGTTACTGGATATACTATCTTTCTCTGGGAATTTACAAACATAGCTGTTGTAAAGATACGTTTTTTATTTATATTAGCGGTTCTTGAGGTAATTGTAGATACATTTTCTCCAAATAAAGTTGAAAAGTTCCTGAGAAACTCGAGAGCTGTTTATTCTGACAAATATCCAGAGTAAAAAGTCGCATTAGATTGAATCCCCACCGGCAAGGAGACAGGGATGTAAATCCCTGTTGGCCGTAGTGAGGGTTGTTTTCCTAAATGGTTGTGCGTCTATGCAAATGGGGGTACATTTAGTCTACCTTCTACCCCACTATCCCTTCCTTGCCAAGTGACCCTTTAAACCTTTGCACTCTCTCAATATCACCCAAAACTATCTATACAAATAGTAAAGCGTTGCCGATTGGATAAAGACCTCGTACACCACTTTCGTGCTCTCGGATTGGTCAAAGTATGTTTACTGAAGTTTTTAATGGATCTATCATCAGTAATTGAATCACTGTTACCTCGTTAGAGGCCAATCATTGAACAATTCACTTTTAATAGATTCAATCACTAAACGAAGTTTGATTGTATTTTGTTATAAGATTTGAAGCTGGACATTTATCATCATTACAAATGAGATTTATATATTGACGTTTAGCACGAGATATCATCATTATCATTTTAACAGCACTGTCATCAAAAAATAAGAGTGTTTAAGATATACTACGTCTTTACGTCAGCAGTAATGGTAATTTACGACAGCATAATCAGCAGTGAAGAGCCTGGTTGGAACATTACCTCCTCCTGTGGAGTCAAATCCTCCCTGCTGCTGTTCTTCATCAGTCACAACGGTGGAGTCTGGCTCAGAACCACTGTCTGTGGAAAAGGCGGGACTTGGCTTGTTCGGCCTCTCGTACCCAGGGGGCTGCAGACTTGAGGTCAGACTAGGTTGAGGATACGAGGGTTGAGGGGGTTGAGAGGAAGAGGGCAGATCAGGAAACGATGGTTGAGGGGAGGGCTGGTAAGGGTAGCCTTGAGGAGAGGGTGTAGGAACATCTGGTTGAGGATAGGAAGGTCTGGAAGGTTGAGGTGAGGACGGCTCGTTGAAGGTTGGCTGAGGGGATGGCTGGTAGGGGTAGCCTGGTCTGGAGGAGGTGGGCGGTGGGATGTAGGTGGGTCTAGGACTGGTTGATGGTTGTCTAGGAGGCACGGTGGGGTTTGGTTGGAATGGCCTAGGTCGCTCTGTCGAAGGGCTGGGGACAGGTAGATACTGTCTGGAAGGTTGTGAAGCTGCAGCCTCTGGATGGCTGACCAAACTTCTTCTGTTATCTGAGAACATGGACAGGTTCAGTTGGGTATAAATTATATCCAGATGATTGTCTCTTGCTTACATCTAATAGTATAGAAAGAAAACGTTACCTAACTATTGTGTGTAGTAAAAACTAGATTAGTTTTGGGACAGTTGTTAGTTTTTAAATGCTTAACGTTTATAAATTCATTGGTTTGGATTGGTTTATCTCTTCGGTCTGTAAAGGTTACATGAACTAAAAAAATAAGCAGGAAAGCCAGGATATTTAAGATTGTTTTTGCCACAAAAACTTATTTACTTGTGACAGTCAAGGCAGATTTTAAGTTATCAATACATTCAATGTATTTCCAGTAAACACTGTACTGTCATAAAGAAGTGTAGAGTTTGTTGTTCTGTAAATTGGTTTTATAATTGAATTAGTGGGAACGAAGATTAAACGTGAGGCTCACTAATCTAGTTGTTGGGTCCTAATACAGGTTTTGTGTACTGAAACATTGTGTGACATCATAGCACCAGTGCCTCAACTTGAAACAAGAGGATATTGTGTGAGTGTCATCATAGCATCAGTGAGTGCTATAAAAATATTCCAGGGAACACTGTCAATATACTTTGCCGACGTTACTAACGAAATCACCGATGGGATACAGCTCAACAACAGACGAGAGAGTGAAAGCTCTTCAAGAGGTAGTCAATGCTAGGCAGTTCGATATAGTGAACAAATCAAATAATCCAAGAATATATGTGGGGAGATCAGAGGCCACCAACATCAATATCACCATAATAAACAATCTCACAGCTTGCGACCTCATATAAGAGTGGAAAGTTACAGAAAATGTAACCACAAGTGATCACAACCTCATATGCTTTCAGCTGACCACAGAGGAAAGAAATAACCGAGTAACAGAAGGTATGCAGCGAGAATACAATATTGAAAATTCAGACTGGCCAAGACTGGGGAAAGAATTGATGTTGCTGACACCAGTTTCACCTGAGGACAATGTTAAACAAAAGGTGAAGCAGTTCACCCAGGCTCTGCAGGTTGCCATGAGAGTGTAGCTATAATTTCCAAGAGAAAAGAATAACGAACAGACCATAGAACTATCACCCGCAGAGTCTGAGGGGGGATACTAGAAAATCAAGGAAGGTTTACCAAATATATCAAGGCTCAGCTAGTAGGCTCGTCATATTAAATGCACACAGAAGGAAGAAAAACAACTTTGAAAGTAGTATAGTAGCAGAGAAGGAGGCTTTTTGGGAGCAATATGTGAAAGATCAACTTTCTACAAATCCACGGGGAGACCTATTTAGGAGAGTAACAGAAAATATTGGACCCTCAATATCAATAACGACATTGTGGAAACCAGACAACACAATGAACATTTGCTGGGAGGACTTTGCGGAACTACTCATGAAAGTATTACTCCCCGATGATGACATGGAATACGAATGCGAAGAACACACAGCGAGAAGACCGTTGATGATGGGAGAATACAAAGACGATAAGAGAACAGAATCAGTAACTGAGTCCAAAGTCGTGAAAAGAAACCATGCTCCTGGACCTGGCGGTGTCAAGTTCGAGGTGCTACGACAGAGTGAGGTAGTCATTCTGAGCAAGGACGAGGACAAGGTAGAGTACCAAACATCTGGAAACAGAGTGAGGTAGTTATTCTGAGCAAGGACGAGGACAAAGACCCGTTGCTTTTGAAATCGTACAGCCTAATAATATGTTTCCTAAATACATGTGGGAAACTCGAGAAAAGATTATACGCGCAAGACTGCAAAAGAATAGGGAGGAAATAGGAATATACGGAGGACAGTCCAGTTTCGGGAATTGGAGATCAACTGAGGATGCGATAAGCATGGCAATGATCATCAGAGACAACATGTCAGCGAAATATACAGTCGGTGTGGTGTATTTGTGGACAGCACAGGATCTTTTGACAGCTTGTGGTGGCTGGCGTTGTTTAAAATATTCAGAGAGATTCAATGTTCAGAAAAAAACTTTACTATAGTTTTAAGGACCAAAAAGAAGCAGGGCTGTCCTCGTATACCAATGATTGCTAAAGATCTGCACTTGCCAACAAGTTTAGCCCTGAAATTCCGGCAGAAGACCAACAACAAAGAAAAAAGAGACTGAACAGTTGGACCCACTCAGAGTTCCACATGACCTTGGAACATTTGTAAGCAAATTAAATCCAAGGCTGGAATCAATGGGCTCATAGACCATCAATTGGTGGGAAAGGGTGGCTACTAAGTAGTCATCCAATCCCACCAAAGCTCAAACACGACCATGAGCCTCCCACAGTACTTCAGGGACAACGTGCACATACCAGCATCTGGTACAAATTAGGTTAGTTTATTAATTATACTAGTTTTAAGAGTCAATTCCAATGTTAGAGTAGACATAAAATGGAAACATATTAAAGTAGATAGAAAATTATGGAGATACGACTCACCATACAACTTCTAGACCATGAGTCAAGAAGCATCGAGGAAAAAATTGGTGGAAAATCAGGGACAGTGGCCATCGTAGCCTACTTATCTGACAAGTGACAGATTTAAAAGTTATTAGGCGTACCAATAAATACAAATAGCCTATTTAAATCGAATTTAATAGATTTTTTGCTTGAAAACAAAAAGTTAAACGAGTTGAAATTAACACACTGAATTAAAATCTCCAAAATCCTGTATGGAAGTAGTTTATTTATCGACTGATTTCATATCTCTTTTGTTAATTTATTTAATTTTGATAGTTTATTTGATTGATTCCAAGATAATGTGCAATGTAGCACTGAATATAAATATTGCATTCATTTCCAGATCGTTCTCACCCTCAGCTCTCCTTGTGTACTTACCCTCAGTGGCTCTCCTGGTGTACCTCCCCTGAAGCCATTCTAATATAGTTTTCACCGTCTGGTCCACTTGACGACTGCGGCGGAGCTCTGGACATAAACACACAGGAGTGTATTTTACATTCACTAGCTGGCTGCAAAATACTGGCACTTATTATAAACATAGCTCATGATCACCAGGCGGGGAAAGAGTGATTTGGGTATCACTGAGATCGCAGTAATAGGACCTAAGGAATACGGTCTGAGGAAACTTCACTATAGTATAAACACCACCTGATTGAGCCCGTGGACCTGGAGAGCAATGGCAAGACTACTTTCAACAAGAAGAGGATGTTACTGACTGCAAACTGGAGAACAATAGCAAGGCTTCCTTCAACAAGAAGAGGATGTTACTGACTAGCAAACTGGAGAACAATAGCAAGGCTTCCTTCAACAAGAAGAGGATGTTACTGACTAGCAAACTGGAGAACAATAGCAAGGCTTCCTTCAACAAGAAGAGGATGTTACTGACTAGCAAACTGGAGAACAATAGCAAGGCTTCCTTCAACAAGAAGAGGATGTTACTGACTAGCAAACTGGAGAACAATAGCAAGGCTTCCTTCAACAAGAAGAGGATGTGGGTACCCGTCATTTGGCCTAAAAGGCATTTGGCCTAAAATGTAGGCTAAACGCCTTTAGGCCAAATGCCTTTAGGCCAAATGCCTTTTAGGCCAAATGACTTTAGGCCAAACGCCTTTTAGGCCAAATGCCTTTTAGGCCAAACGACTTTTTGTAAAGTTAATTTTTAGACCATTTATTAAAATATGTTTTGCTGTCTCCGGAAACATTCGTTAAGATTTGTAGTGATGCTAATAGATGGCGAGGTGTGTAGTGTTTAGTTAAATAGTATATACTACCGTTTCAAAATATATAAGTCTTTTCTCAATTTACTACTTCCCAAGGTATAGCAGCACGTCCATTAACCTGTAGTACCACTTTTGTATGTTGAACTTTTTACATTGCCAAGGTTTTGTACTAATTTTTGACAAGCCATCTTGTTAATGTGGGAGTGCCAGGCCACCACCATGGTTCGGATTCCACGTTAAACTGTAGGTCCTTCATTTCATCTCACAATCACCCTACCACTACACATTAGCGTAAGTGCGTATAACCCGAACGGGTAGTAAGACGTGGTGCTAATAATAATAATTTTTGTACCGTTTTGTACCAGAAATAAAAAGTTTTGTACCCGTACCGTTTTTTATTAATTAGCACATACATGTGGTTACACCATTTTAATAATTTTGTTTTATATTGAATTTTGAATATATTTTTTTTAAGTGCCAAAGTATATTTTATCAGTCTTTCTAAGTATATTTGTTTATTAATTTTGCTAAATGAATTAATCAATCATTCATTTTTTTATAATCATATTAACTTACTCGAGTTTGCCCACGGCTTCGCTCACATTTTATTTGGGTAAATTATCTTATTTTTAGCAAATCATCTAAACCAAGTTTTCTCAAACTCTATACTCTTGAGCCTTATATGAACATAAAATTAATTGTTAAGACTCTTATCCTTAGAATAAAATAACTTGTTTACGTTAAAATACAAAAATGAGACATTTATTATTTAATTGATTTAATTATTTTCTGATAAGAGCTTTGTAAAAGTTTATAAAAATAGTAAGGTTTTGTAAGATATTAATTAATTTTATTGCTTCATAGGCCAAACAGAATATTAATTTTTTAGTCAATCATAATTTAGGCAAGTCGAAAGAAGTGAGAAATTGGTTCACACCTCATCTGAAATCCCTTCGCGCCTCGCAGTTTGAGAAACCCCCGATCTAAACTACCAAAAACACAATTTCAGACACGTATGAGGCGAAAACTTTGTATGTTGATGAAGCCACAAATTAACTACTACCTATAAGAAGTAAAATCTATTTTATAAATATATATATAATCTATTTTATATATATATGCAGTCTTTGCATCAATATTTGCTCGCTTACAAAGAGACATTGTTGAAATGAACACCAAAAGAAATAGTTTAAATTTACTAACTAAACATGAATTAATTTGAAAGAATCACTCTAGTACTAAGCACCTCAGCTTATCAAATAAATTGTTCTGTTAGTAATTGTTTCTATTGGTTTTTGAAAATTTTCCCTTCTCCTCCCCAATCATAATTTCTCTAACTCCCATTTAAACACATAGTTTTAAGAATACTTTCTTTATCTATAGTTGTTCTTCTACCTGCCAGCCAAATTTCGATTTTAAACTATAGATAAAAGGTTTTTTAGAACTCCCCCCGCCCCTCCCTTGATTTAATGGAGTTACATTTTAAAATGCTCAGACTTATTAGTTATTTGGAGTGGTGCATTTACGGGCATGCCAAAATTCAATTTTTAACGACACTGCACTGAGATGTAGTAGTTTTTATTAATTTTGTAGATTTTGGACCCCTTATTCCCCAACCCACGTTGAGAAATTTATAGTCTAATGTTATTTTGGCTATCTGGGATTTGATTTATCTTTATTTATCTGTCAAAATTTTATTTTTTTCCTAATCTCAAAAAGTTTTTTTCTCTATTATACTCCATCACCACTATTTCTCAGAATGCAATATTAAATTATTAATTATTATTATTATTAATATTATTATTATTATGTAAATGTCTATTTGTATTGTTTCCCGTACCTAATTAATAAATTTAAATTCTTTACAATACAGAGAAGTAATTAAATATATTAGTTTTTGAAAATGTTGACCTCCAAGCTCACCTTCCTCCTGCAATTACTCAACTTACTGAGAAATTTCAAATTTTAAGGTTTATTTGGTCATCTTGATGGGTCCTTCCTTATACTAAGGCTACTAGAGTTGTAGGGAAGGCTCGTTCACTTTACCGGCCAGCACTCAGCTCTACCCTAACACGCAGCGCTGCTCTAACGTCTGATCGTAACATAGCCAAGCTTGCTTCTGTTCAGATCATGTGACTGTGTAGTGCAGCACTTTTTTTAAATTATTATTCAGCACCACGTCTTACTACCCGTTCGGGTTATACGCCTAAGTACTAATTACGCTATTGGATTAGGAATTGGGAAGGTTGAATTAGTGGAAGTGAACCCGCATTTGCGTGGAGGGAGAGTGGAAAACCATTGAGGAACCCCCCCCCTCCAGTTCACTCGACCGAGATTAAAACCTCGATCTCCCCATCCTCAGCAGTAGATCTCAACACGACTAGCGCGTTAGCTATCCACGCCACCGAGGTGGGTGCGCTCGTTACTAACTTCTTATTTATGTCAAGTATGCTTCCAAAGTCAATGTGAATAGTAAATGTTTGTATGTTTATTGTAAGCTTTCTTATTATTTATGCGTGAAGGGTTACGAAAAGTGTCATACCGATACTAAGAAAATGCCGGGTAAGCGTTGTATCGTTGCCGTATGCAATAAAAGTAATCTAAGAGATATGGTGTTATACACCATGACTTCCCTAAAGATTCTGATGTCAGATGAAGATGTATTCCCTTCTGAACGAGATGGAAAATGGATTCATGATTCATATTTTATTTGCTCAGAACATTTTTTCACCTAATGAATATGAACAAGACCTTCAGTCCTAACTGCTGTAATTTCCTTAATAAAGCAAATTAAAATCGCCCTTATTTGTGATGTCTCCGAAAATGTTATCCAAGGGGAAAATATATCACCCGTGAATCTAGGCATTGTATTAGATTTACGAAACAAATAGTAAGTGGTTTCATGGCGTGTAAACATGTCAACCCCAATAGTTTTACTTTATGGAAAAGTCCCCTTCTATAGTGAATTTAATGATTTGTTTAAATAGTTTACTTAACTGCAAGATTTCACATATGCATTTTATAACCTTATTAAACAAATCGATCTTGCTTCATTAATGTGGACAGTAGTCTGTAAGAAAAATCTCCCCATGCAAGGTGGATATAGTTTTATGTTATCCGTGCCATCTTAAAACATACTTTAGAAACATTATTTCTAAATTTAATAAATCACGTGGCTGTATGACACACATGAATATGTTTTTTTTACAAGAACATAGTTTACTGTAGTACATGAACAAATGTATATAGTACGCAAGTTAATGAAAGCATTAAGGTTTTGGTGACGTAAATGTTCACTTAAATTATGTGTTAACTTTTCAATATAAATTTAATAACCCTCTTGTAAGTAGGCCTATTCATAAACCAATTTGTAGTATAGTGAAAATCTTGAATTTATATTAATGTTCAACTGAGTGTGTCAAACTATATATTTAAAGGGTAATATTAGATTCAGCTACATTTGTGTTATATAAGTTGGTAATAATATATGCCCCCCTCAAAGTTGGAGATAATATGTGTGTCCTCCACCTATATCCCCCACTCGCCCCCCCTCAGTTGGAAATAAAGTTGTCCTCTAAGATTGAAGTTCAAATCCCAGCCGGGTGTAACATGGGTATTTTTCCCTAAAATGGTACCCCACTCTCAATATACGCAAATGTAGGTACATTCAATCTAAAATGTAACATTCCTCATTCCTGGTTCATTAGGGTAAATTGATGTATGTGTACAACTCAAACGGGTAGTAAGTCACAATGAAAAAAAACATTGTGATGACTATCAAGAGTATCGGCGAAGCTTTATTAGTGTTGGGCGAGGTAGTTTGTAAAAACACTATTTTTAAGGAGTTTTTAGGTGCTTGACTCCAAGCCAGTGGAAAATATTTGAAAATGGAATGCCACTAAAAGCTATTTGGGGTGTTCCTTAAGCATTTAGAAATAATAATAGATTGTTATATAATCTTTTTGAAGTTTGATGCAAACCATCTTTTCAGCTTCAAATTCAAGTATATCAGAGGGAAGTTTAACAAAATGGAGGGAGGCACATTTCGATGGGGGGAGAAAAATTTGGTAATACCCCACCCTATCAACCCTTTCCTCTTTCCCAGTTCACGCTCAATGAGTGACACTCGATATAAAACTAGTGACAGACACACCGTAGAATGTAGATTATTTCCTCAGAGTCTGACAAACTAACTTAAATCTAGAACAAATACAACATCCAGCCCCCTGACAGTTAATTCATCATTGTGAAAGGGGAAAAGCACAGTCAACCAATGATGATTTCGGACATTCCGGGAATCGAACCCGGGACCTTTAGCTCAGTATAAAAACACGCTACCAACTGAGATAAAGTGTCGGACTGTGTATTGAAATCAACATTTAGTACGGTTTATGTGTTGTTAGCAAAATAATTCTATATTACGTGATAAAAAAATTACACCTCTGTACACAAATAAAAAACTGGTACGTTGGTATTAACGCTATAAACTACCTAATCTCATAAGTCATCGCACTCAAAATATAACTTGTTTTTGAGTGACGCGGAGGTCGGGGTGTAGTGTAGTTCTTCTTTTATATTCATTCAAGTATTAAATTATAAAAGACTTGTGAGATTTAAATGTATTTATTGAATGATCATAATACTAGTGTAAATATTTTTATGAGAGTTCGGCCATTCATTTTTTCTGGTACAAAGGCTCCTTCGGTCTAAAATGTGAGAACCCCTGGTCTAAGTCAATATATGTTAATGTGTTGAATAACACGCTCTGGTAGCTTTGTCAGTTCGAAGTACTTTAGTATTAGTTTTAACCGAAATTGGGTGGGGTGCGAGTGATTCTGAAGTCTCTATATAAGCGAGGTCCTCGGTGTAATAACCCATATCTTGTGTTAAGAAACTTAAAAACTAAAACGAACCTAATTACCAGAATGGTGGCTACTAGTTATATACATTTTCTTGTATACAATGTATGGAAGCTACTATGGTTGTGCTATTTTCAAATGAGAATATAAGTGGCACTTTTAATATGTGTGTGTTTTGAATATAAAGTCTTAAACCAAGTCTTAAAAAGGAGCCTATGTATACGACTCATCTTCTGTGTCTAATGTTTTAGTTATAAAGTAAATAATTTATGTTTGTATTGAAATTATTAGGGGTTATGGGGGAAGGTGCCCCGTTTACTCCACCCCAATGAGTGCGCCACTGGTTCTAAGTAAACGCTTAGTTAGAGGTCATTTTATCATAGATATAATTAATTTATAAAATATGATAGTTATTAAAATGGTTTTTATGAACTTATAATGCCCCTTTTTCTCGTCAAATGAAAAAATCAAAAGTATATCCATTAGCTTTTATTTAATTAAAGGGTACCAAACTTTTATTTCAAAACCCTTCAAAAAAGGTTTAGATTATATATATATAGTTAATAATGAATACTTTTTGAGCCAGTGTGTAAAGGAGTCTCTCATTTTATATTATTAAGTCAATATAGTAAGTATAGTATTTATCTTAAAAATGTTAAATAAAGTTTAAATGTAATTATAATTATACAAAAATGTACATTTGTTATATTTGAATATGATGTATTTTCACTGTCTAAAATATGTTTTTCAAGCAAATAGAGTAAGCTCTAGTAGTGTTGTTTTTTCATTGTATCTTCACGCCAGTCAATGCTTTCCACATTTAATAGCAATTAGAAGGTAGGTATGAGGAAGATAGAATTATGAGAAGTACCCTCGTTTGCGTGGAAAAACGGGAAACCATTTAGGAAAAATTACCTTAAGTACATCGTGTAATTGAGCAGGCGCGGTATGCACATTTTTGTCCTCGATTCATTATTTTATAGTAAAAATCTTTCTTTCAAAAATGAAGATGAAATACATATTTAAAAAAGTTAGACATCACTAAACTTTACACAAAAATTTACAAACAAAATTTATTTAAGTCAATCCATTGTGCTCCATTTGTGCTCATATGTGCCCGAAAATGAACATTTGTGCTTTAAAATTATAAAATCTAAAGAACAATTAATGTGGCGGGCTAAATTGAGTCTTCCTTATACCATAACCTGTAGAAAAATTGAATTCAAGCTGGCCCGCCACATTTTTAAATATCAATGTAACAAAATTCTGTTTTCACAATTCGTTTATTTTTCGTTTGTGCTCATATGTGCCCAAAAATGAGTATTTGTGCTCTATAATTAGAAAATCTAGAAAACAGTTAATGTGGTGGGCTAGCTTGAGCTATAGTTGGATCGCCTTCATTAAATGTTATCTAAAAGGCCTAGATTCACAGCCCTAACGTTAATTTTCGGGCACATATGAGCACAAACTAAGAACAAACGAATGGTGAATACATAATTTTGTTACATTGATATTTAAAAATGTGGTTGGCCAGCTTGAACTATATTTTTCTACAGTTTATGATATAGGAAAGGTTCAAGTTAGCCCGCCACATTAAATGCTCTCTAGATTTTCTAATTTTAAAGCACAAATGTTCATTTTCGGGTACATATGAGCACAAATGGAACACAATGGATTGACTTAAATAAATTTTGTTATGTTGTGTTTTTCAATATGTGGTGGGCTAGCTTGAGCTCAAGTTGGCTCACCACATTAAATATTTTCTAAATTGGCCAGTTTAACAGCACAAATGTTCATGTTCGGGCACATATGAGCACAAATAGAGCACAAACGATTAGACAAAAAAAGTTTTTTTTTCGGCAATGTGGTGGGCCAACTTGAGTCACGTCTGTTTGCATCTAGGCTATAAAGCCCGTATCACACGACACTTGCTTATACTAGAAATCAAGTGTGCTAGCTAGCACCTAGATATCTGTATACTAGCTAGTACAATGGAAATGGGACTATAGTATTCACACGCTGCTAGTTTGGTACTAGGTCCTAGTGCAAATATTTATCGAACGTCAGAGATTAATTTTGAGTGCAGCAGCTGCATTAATTACTAATAAAGATATCGAAAATTATGAGAGGGAGCGTAGGAAAAAGAATATAGACACGGGAATGGTTGGAAAGACGAAATAATGGTCGCAGGATGCTAAATATAATACATTCGGAGGTTAGGTAATATACATTCGGGGTGATACAAACGTTTAGTATCTCCCTAAAATTGTATTCATTTATTTACATTGTGGTCAGAGGTCCCTAAGCCCATGGGTGTCAAAGTACAGTATCCTTGATAAACAAATGTTCTTTTTTAGGCCTACGCACACTTTATATTCTAAAAAAACAAACAAAAAAACGCCCAAGGTTGGCATGCTATCAAGTTTATTTAGATTAAAATTGGGTCTGGAACATAGTTTGTCGTTTTTAGATGACATGTTTTAAATTAAATTTATATATATTAAACCTCGGTCCTGGGACAGATTTATCTGATTACCAAACCCTTCCTTCACCTCTGACAAGACATCTTGTGAATGTGAGGAATGCCAGGCCTCCACCGTGGTTCGGTTTCCACGTTAACTGAGGTCCTTCATTTCATCTCACAATCACCCTACCATTACACATTAGCGTAAGAGCGTATAACCCGAACGGGTAGTAAGACGCGATGCTAATAATAATAATAATAATATATATATTAAATATACTGTCATACTGTGCCAATTTGGTATTATATAAACAAGGTTGTTTAGAATAATTTTCTGCCAACAACAAAGTCACATCCAATGACCATGTTGGCGTCATTTATACCTTTTATCTACAAAACAGTCTCAGCGCACATGATTGGTTGAATTACACAGACATGTCGAAACTAGTACGAAAATAGCACGTTTTCTATCCTCACAACTAGTATGGTAGCCAGTACCAAGGGCAGAACCAGTATACTTTTTCAGATTCACATGACGCTAGATGATGACGTGCTAGCTGGTGCTAGCTAGCACACGGGATTTCAAATACAGCTAGTGTCGTGTGATACGGATTTTAAGAGTGTCACTTTTTGGGAATGGGGAACACAAGCGATCCTAGCGGTGAGATATTTTTACCAACCAAAGCTCGTCAGATTTACCCTCTGGCCTCTGCTGCAGCCATTGGCTTTCGGAGGTCCACTTGCTTACATCGTACGTTTTTCTTGCCCTAGGAAGTTATCATCCTGTAAAGGCTACCACAATTTTGTATTTTTACGTTTTATGAAGACTTAAAAAAAGACCAACGACAATTCCATAAAATCTTTTGTTTTTTTTTCACAAGTTGAAAAAATTTCCTGAGAATGCTTGCAAATTACTGGGAGGAAATTAGTATAAAGTTTTTAAACAAAGGACCTATTGTGTTAACATAGCCCATGTTGTTAAAAATTTATCACCGTAATAAAAATAGTTACACTGTTTGAAATAAAATAACTGTACTAATTTTATATAATAATAGTTATAATAATTCTAACAATAATAATAATAATAATAATAATAAGTTAAGGGTCTAGTCAAAACCATAATTTAAGTTTTTTATATAATGACCATTGTAATATTTACTGGAAAAATTTATTTAATGCGTCACTATTATTTATATATTAAAATTTTTAATACAATAGATAAAAAAAAATATTTCATAATAAACTCAGTAGCGCTAAAACGAAAATCGGGGGTCACTTTAGACAAATTTAAAGTGGGGGGGTTCATATTGGTTTCCACTTTCATTTTGCCTTTCGGAATAAGTTTGTCAAAAGTCCCCATAAAATTTTTAATGTACCATATAATTTTACCGAGCGTAAACATGCGAAATGGAATTTTCTTATTTTTTTTCGTAACTTTATGACCCTGAGATATATAACAAGGAAATAATATCGAAATCTAAAATAAAAAAGGTGATATAGTGTTTTGTGAACTACTGATCTAGTTGTTGTAGGATATTTTTTAATGTTTTTAGAAATATTGTAACTACCTTGCATCAGTTGTGCTATCTATATTCAGATGAAAAACTAACAGTACCTTTTACTCTTCGAAGAAACCCAAGGTTTTAAATTTACATTTTAGGCCAAATGCCTTTTAGGCCAACTGCCGCGTCCCGAGGATTTACTGACTAGCAAACTGGAGAACAAAGCAAGGCTTCCTTCAACAAGAAGGAGATGTTACTGACTTGCAAACTGAGAACAATGGCAAGGCTGCTTTCAACAAGAAGAGGATTTTACTGACTTGCAAACGAGAACAATAGCAAGGTTGCTTTCAACAAAAGAGGATGTTACTGACTAGCAAACTGGAGAACAAATAGCAAGGCTTCCTTCAACAAGAAGAGGAGTTACTGACTAGAAAAATGGAGAACAAAGCAAGGCGTTTCAAAAAGAAGAGGAGTTCGACTAGCAAAGGGAAAACCCAATAGCAGTTTCCCTTCAACAAGAGGGATGTTCTGACTAGAAAATGGAAAACAATGCAAGGCTCCTTCAACAAGAAGGGATTTTACTGACTAGAAAAACTGGAAAAAAATAGAAAGGCCTTTCAACAAAAGAGGTGTTATGACTTGCAAGGAGAACAAAGCAAGGACTTTCAACAAGAAGAGGATGTTACGACTAGCAAACTGGAGAACAATGGCAAGGTTTTTTCAACAAGAAGAGGATTTTACTACTTGAAAAACTGGGAACAATAGAAAGGGTTTCCCTTTCAACAAAAAGGGGGATGTTATGACTTGCAAACGGGGGAGAAAAATAGAAGGCTGCTTTCAACAAGAGAGGATGTTACTGATGAAACTGGAGCAATAGAAAGGTTTCCTTCAACAAAATAGGATTTTATTGACTTTCAAAGGGCCCGAACTTGAAGATCCCGGTTAAGTTCCCTATTGGGCAATGTTTTTGTATGGACTGAAAATGCCCCTAAGGAAAAAGGGAAAATAAATATTTAGAAATTTTTGAGTGTGGGTTGGGGGATAATAAAAAAGATAAAGGGGGATGGATAGGGATCCCTAATGAAGAAGTTTCAGAAAAGTAAATGAAGTATCCAGGTACAGGTGATTTCCCCAAAAAAGGGCCAATGGATGATCAAATAAAAATGTATCATTGAATGAGTCAATAAGGCAAAATGATAAGGAGAAGGAAGAAAATCCCGAATGAAAAATATGGATACTTCAAAAAAGGAAACCAGATGAAGTTTCAGGACACAAGAAGAAGTTCTGATAGGAAAATCTGGAGGACTTAACTTGGACAAGGAGAAAACCCTCGAAAGACGAACACCTATCGTTTTTAATAATAGAAAGACAGAACACCTAGTCGTATTAATAATATTAAATTGAAAATAACTCTAATCCATCCAATGTTTAAATGACATCGGAAAAATTTTTTGCTCTACATGGCGGGTTCTTTCTCTCCCGGTCGATACTTCCCTGGGTATGCTCCTTACCTTTCACTTGATAAGTGTTCTAGTGACAGTAGAAATCGCTTAACCAAATGCCTTCATTTAGTCAAGGATTTTTTAATTCTACACGGAATAAAATATGGAGAATCGAAATTTATATTATTTAAATGCTGTAACTCAAACAAATTTTAAAACCATCAGTAGTTGGGGAAAAAAAATCTTTTCGGAATTAATGTTTTTATAACCCCCAAAAATCGAAATTTTAAAAAATTATCCCTTTTTTTGGCTGCCCGAAATCGTGTTGCCCTCTTAATTTCAGAATACCGATGCGCAGAGATCGCAATTTATTTGACCGACCCCCACAAACACACAAGTTAAATTTTAAAATTATTTTACTCACGTTCCTCCGGGCCCCTTTCATCTGTGTTGACAAACAAACCCCTTGGGGCGCTGTGTCTTTTAAATCACCACGCACCCCAGTGGAAAAATAACAAAAATTTAAATTTTTCAACCATTCAAAATACAACTTTTAAAAAATAAAAAAGTTTTGTTCCCGCGGTAATTGTTCGCCAAACCCCCAATGACAAATTTTTCACAATTAAAAAATGATAGTTTATACCCACAAAATATTATCGAAAATTTTTCTAGTAAAAATTAATGATTTAAACAAAGTGTTTCCCGTATCCACCGGGAAAGCTCGGCTTGAAACCCAAGAAATCAAACAAGTATTTTAAAAAAGATAAAAAATACAAATGAATCTATTTGTGCTAGACCATTCCACTCTGTTGTTTATTCCCCCCCAAATCTTACCCTTTACTATTTTCACTATGGCCCTTTCTTCCCAGAAGCGTCTATGGATCCCAAAAAAATCGTGCCGGACGGGTAAAGTTTGGGGGAGGGCCCACATTTAATAAGTAGTTGTTCTTTCAAACAATCAAATAAGATAATGTGTGTGTTGTGTACCTTCGACGTTTAAAATTGTGTTTTTAGAATATTTTTTAATCTACAGAGTCCGTGATTCCCGTCAGAATTTTATTGGAGTTTTGGGGGAAAACGACAGCTGGTAAATTTATGGGTAAAGTTGGCAGTACCTTGTTGTAACTGACATGGTTAAACCCGTTGGTTTGTTACAAGATTGTTTTTTGGTTCCAAGGCCTGTTGGTTGTTACAAGATCCTGTTTATTATTCCAAGGGCCCGTTTGGGTTTGGGTTTCCCAAAGGGCCTGTTTGGGTTGTTACAAGGTCCTGTTTATTAGTTCCCAAAGGGCCTGTTGGTTATTTTCAAGGTCCCCGGCCCCGGGACAAGTGGTTCCAACATTCGAACACATGTGATCAACTAGAACGTTGAAAAAATCTTTTAAACAATGTTTTTTCTAAGTTTTACTAATGGGAAAAACCAAATGGAGGTCATACCTACTGGGGACCACCAAATGAAGGGAAACCTATGGGGACCACCCAAATGGAGGGGGATACCTACTGGGGGCCCCCCAAAGAAAGGGAATACTACTGGGGACCACCAAAAGAAAGGTAATACCCACTGGGGCACCCAATGAAGGTAATACCTATGGGGACCACCAAAGAAAAGGGAATACTACTGGGGGCCCCCAAATGAAGGTAAAACCTACTGGGGACCACCAAATGAAGGTAATACCTATGGGGGCCACCAAATGAAGGGCATACCCACTGGGTACCTACCAAATGAAAGGGAATACCCATGGGGACCACCAATGGGGGTAAAATATGGGGGCCGCCCAAAAGGGGGCCATAACCCACTGGGGACCCCCAAATGAAGGTAATACCATGGGGGCCCCCAAATGAAGGGAATACCCACTGGGGGACCACCAAATGAAGGGCCCTACCTCTGGGGGCCACCCAAAAGAAGGGCATACCCACTGGGTACCTACAAATGAAGGTAAACCTAATGGGGCCACCCAAAAGAAGGTAAAAACTACTGGGGACCACCAATGAAATAAACTACTGGGTACAAACCCAAAAAGGGGTCATACCTACTGGGACCACCAAAAGAATGTTACCTACTGGGTACCCCCAAATGAAGGTAATACCTATGGGCCACCAAAAGAAGGTAATACCTATGGGTACCCCAAAAAAGGTAAACCTCTGGGGACCACCCAAAAGAAGGTAATACCCACTGGGGGCCCCCAAATGAAAATAATACACTGGGGACCCCCAAATGAAGGAAAAACCTACGGGGGACCCCAAAGGGGGTCTACCTACGGGGACCCCCAAATGAAGTAATCCTACTGGGGGAAACCCAAAAGAAGGGAATACCCATGGGGGGCCGCCAAATGGGGGCCCTACTACGGGACCCCCAAATGAAGGGAATACTATGGGGACCCCCAAATGAAGGAAAACCCCCGGGACCACCAAAGAAGGATCTATGGGCCCCAAAATTTCCCCAAAAATGAAGGTAATACCCATGGGGGCCACCAAATGGGAATACCATGGGGACCACCAAATAAGGAATACCTATGGGGGAAACCACCCAAATTTAATGTAATAAACGACTGGGGACCTACCCAAAAGAAGGTAATACCTATGGGGTACCCCCAAATTTAAAGGGCATACCCACTGGGGACCAACCCAAAAGGAGGAAACCTACGGGGACCCCCAAAAAGAAGTAATACCCATGGGGACCACCCAAAAAAAGGTAAAACCTACTGGGACCGCCAATGAAGGTAATACCACGGGGACCACCCAAAAGAAAGTCATCCTATGGGTACCTACCCAAAAGGGGGTATACCTTGGGGGCCACAAATGGGGGTCATACCCATGGGGACCCCCAAAAGAAGGTAAAACCTACTGGGGACCAAATGAAAGTCATACTACTGGGTCCCACCAAAAGGGGGGATACCCACTGGGGACCCAAATGGGGGTCATCCTACTGGGGCCCCCAAATGAAGGTAATATTATGGGGACCACCAAAAGAAGGTAAACCTACTGGGGACGCAAAAGAAGCTACCTATGGGGGGCCGCCAAATGGGGGTCATACCTACTGGGTACCTACCAAATGGGGGTATACCTACTGGGGCCACCAAATGGGGGTCAACTATGGGGACCTCCAAAGGGGGTAATTTCCTACTGGGGCCCCCAAAAGAAAGTCTACCTACTGGGTACCTACCAAATGGGGGTTTATACCACTGGGGAAACCGCCAAATGGGGGTCATACCCACTGGGGGCCCCCAAATGGGGGTTACCTACTGGGGCCCCCCAAATGGAGGTAATACCCATGGGGACCACCAAAAGAAATCATACCCACTGGGGACTACCAAATGGGGGTCATACCTACTGGGGACCACCAAAGGGGGTCATACCCACTGGGGACCACCAAATGAAAATAATACTGTGGGGGCCACCCCAAAAGAAGGTAAACCTATGGGTTTCCTACCCAAAAGGGGGTCATACCTTGGGGACCCCAAAAGGGGGTCATACCTACGGGGACCCCAAAAGAAGGTAATACCTATGGGGACCACCAAATGAAATCTAAATACTGGGGGCCCCCAAATGAAGTCATATACTGGGGGCGCCCAAAAGGGGGTCTACCTACGGGTACCTACCAAAGGGGGGGCAACCTACTGGGGACCACCAAATAAGGTAAAACCTACGGGGACCGCCAAATGAAAGTAACCAAGGGGACCCAAATGGGGGTATACCCACGGGTACCTACCAAATGGGGGTCATACCCATGGGCCCCAAATGGGGGTCATACTTTGGGCCACCCAAATGGGGGGCATACCTACTGGGGGGCCACCCAAAGAAATTCATACTTTACCATCGTTTCCTTTTTTCAAAGAAAAAAGGATATTTTTTAACAAGACGTAACTATCAATCACCCTGCCGTCCCATTTGACATAACGCAAGAGCACAAAACCCCGTCGGCCTCAAAACATCACACCACACGACCCTTGCACTTTTAATGCGCTTCCAAGACCCGACAAGCTTTGGAGGGTGTTCTAGAATAAAGGGGTTGTTTGGAGGACCCTTTTAGAAACTTCACCGAAAAATTTTTTTGGCCCCACGCTTGCGGTGTTCCCCCACCCCCTGCCCTCCACGTTTTCAAAAACTCCCCCCCCTTGGA